>JAAVUB010000381.1:0-34309 GCA_014898885.1 Fusarium lyarnte (nom. inval.)
TGGTTTGAACAGGATGGTTAAAAACATACTTAAGAGGAGTATTTCAGATATCATGAAGTCGTTTTCAATTCTTAAAAGCCTTTAAATACTGCTTTATCTTGAATAACTATATTTATATCTTGAATCTCACAGAAAATGGCACCAGGTCGTCGAGACGTCGAGTTCCCCACTGTTGACGGACTAACCCTTAGGGGTTGGTTCTACACCGCCAGCGGGGATGGAAAGCTCCCATGCATTATCATGGCGAATGGAGTGAGCTTACCCCGGAAAATATCTTTATTATGTGCTCACGTTTCTTCTAGCTGGCCGGTTTGAAGGAGCAGTTTTGCCCCAACTTTGCCCAGCGGTTCCAAGCCGCTGGTTATGGGGTCTTGCTCTTTGACCACCGCAACTGGGGTGCAAGCGACGGTCTTCCACGAAGCGAGACAAACCCCATCCAGTCTGGCCGCGACTACTCGGACGCCTTTGACTACGCTGCCTCGTTAGACGAGGTTGATGCCTCCAAGATTGTCTACTGGGGCACAAGCATGTGCGGCGGTTCAGTTCTGCATGCTGCCGCTTTCGACCACCGTATCCGAGCGGTGATTTCACAAGTCCCCTTTGTATCCGGCGAAGCACTTAGCTCAAACCTCGCACCGATGATTGGATCCCTTTATAGCAGCCGACAACAGCTCAAAGCTGGCAAACCCGCCCCACTGATCAAGATGTTTGCCGAGACCTCCAATGAGAGTCTCCAGCAAAACTCTGGAGCCCTTATTAGCGATGGGAACCTTTGCGATTTCCTCAAGGCTTTAGAAAAGGACAAGCTGCCTTGGTCTCCCAATGTCACACCCCAAACGCTCCTTAACCTTGTTGCATTTGAGCCTCTGGCTTTTATGCATCGCATCGCTCCCACACCACTCTTCTTGGTCGTTGCTGAGAGTGATATGTGTGCACCGACCTTTACTCAGCTCAAGGCCTATGAGTTAGCCTATGAGCCAAAGAAACTGGCTATTTTGAAGGGTGCTGGCCATTTCGACCCTTATCATGGCAAGGTCTTTGAAGAGAACGTTAAAGCACAGCTCGCCTTTCTAAAGGATATTATTTGAGGGCCTTGATAGGTTGTAGAGTTAGAATTTATACTCTCCACTCAGTACAATTACAATCTAGACTATTGAACCACTCTTAAGTATAATGTGATGGTGGAGAAGAAACTAGCAAACCGACTGCTTTTGTCTTATATTAGCCTAGATAATAACCAGCATTGGGTGGGCTTGAAGGCCGACAGGTTCCCGGCCAGCTCAGAAATGATGAACAGGCGTTGATCTCTCTGACATCTATAACCCCGCTAAGAATGGGTTCAAGATATATAACTCAATTAAGTATAGCTATTAATCAACAAACCATAAAGATATCCTATATTCCGTATCTAACATTAATTCAGTAATATGTTGATTGAAGGCGTATCATATAAAGAATAGAGGTATGCCACTACTCTCTATTACCTTAATTTGTAAGCACTTAAAATACTTCAGTATGAGACCAAATATGCTCTAGTAAAACTATTTTCGCATATACCATGCCAAGTCACCGTCATTCTTCTCCCTCAACGTCATGCCATCGCCCATAAACTGGAACCGGTTCGAGCTAGAATATGTATACACGAAATCCTCGGTTCTAAACTCGTCCAAAATCTCCTTGTAGTGAATCACACTGCCAGGGTACATAGCCGCAACTCTACCATCGGCGGATCCTTTCTTGAACCAGGACCTGCAGTCCCCAGTCCAAACAGTTCTGTTCATCAGTTCCTGGGCGTAAACATTATAGTCATCCAAGGCATCCTGACGAACTTGGACAGATCTAAGTGAAGTGGCACTCAGTTAGTATGAGCTCTCGTGAACTTTGAAAGGATGAATAACATACTTGATATTCTGGGTCGATATTTTGCGGATCCATCTCGATATGTAGTCTACCGTGAATGACATCACGGCCAGTAAGCTTCCATGTGCCAGAGGAGTGTTTGGACCGTTGACAGTGAAGAAATTGGGCATGTTTGCAGCGAATACCCCAAAGTAGGCCTCTGGGATATCTTTCCACTGCTCGGCGAGGGAAACCCCGTTCTTACCCAGGACCTTAAATCCGGGAACGAAGCTGACATCGAATCCTGTCGCGCAGACAATTATGTCAAACTCTTCTGTCTTCGTTAAGCTGCGGATTCCGCCCTCAACAATCTCTTGGATAGGTTCATCTTGGAGGGTGACGTTTTCTTGTTGTAGTGCTTCGAGGTAGTTCTCGCCGGGAGACAGCCTCCGACAACCAACCTGAAATGTCGGGACTAACTTGGCGCAGAGTTCAGGGTCGTGGTTGAGTACCTCCTCCATCTTGGCCTTGAACAATTGGAAGGCGTATTGCTGCTCTGGGCTATTCTTAATGGAGACCCTGAAGAACTTATTGAATGAGTGTTCAATACTATGTCGGAGCTTGAAAAACATGTCCTGATCATCCTTGAATGCTTGGATCTCCTCATCAGTGTACGTAAAGTTCTTGCCTTCGGGTGTAAACTCCGATGCGAACGCGCTAGTAATCCAGAGAGGGCTTCGGGCATAGTTGACAATTCTGGCTGCCGTAGGTTGCATTTCCGGGAGGACTTGCACAGCGGATGAACCGTTGCCGATGATTGCCACTCTCTTGCCGGACCAATCAAGGCTAGTATCCCATGCAGCTGTGTGGACGAGCTTCCCCTTGAACTTGTCCAGCCCAGGGATCGTAGGCCAGTTCCATTTGCTGAGAAAGCCCGTGGCGTTGATGACTATATCCGCTTCTTCGTGGACGATCTCACGGCTATGGCCCTGTCGGATCTCAAGGCGCCAATTGCCATTGTCATCGTCCCAGACCGAGGATATGATTTCAGAATTTAGTATAACGGGATCCTGGAGCTTATACTTATTAGACGTGTTCTTGATGTATCTCCATATCTCCGGACCCGTGGCGTAGAATTGGCTCCAAGAAGGGTTAGGCTCGAAGGGGAACGTGTAGATATGTGCGGGAACGTCGCATGCAACCCCAGGATATTTATTGACCAACCAAGTCCCCCCAATGTCATCGTTCTTGTCGTAGATCTTGAGGTCCATGAAACGCTCCAAAGGCGCGTCTCCATGCTTGTACTGATACGAGAGCATCAGCCCTGCAAACCCAGCACCTATGCAAACAACCTTGAGTTTGCGGGGCTGGAAAGAAGGGCCCTCCTGTACAGGCACCCAGTTATCTGGCTTGCCCCCGTTGACTTGATTTGAGGAAGTCATTGCTGTGTACAGCTCGGACTAGTTTGGGCTTTGCAATTTGAATGGTGACAAAGGGTGGTGTAAATGAGGTATGTAGATCTTGTCAATAAGCGGCTAATGGTTCTCTTTGTGATGAAAGGCCTACAGTCTTTTACATTTAAGGGTCTATCGGATGCTGGGATTTAAATATTTCCGGATCTATCAAAGATTCGGATACCCCAGAGCCCGGAGCCGGAACCCCGGAAGCCGGCCGGGTCGGGCCCGCCCCCGCCTCCGCATCCGTCGGGACTTAACAGAGGACAGGCAATCCATTCATTTGTGTCTAACTCTTTAGTGTCTTTCTACTAATAACTTAATTATCTTGTAAACATAAAAACCAGAGTAAAGGTCACTAAAGCATTGAAAAAGGTATAGCAAACCACCCTAGGGATAGTTCTTGAGTTAAAGACATTTATATCATCGCAGACCTTTTCCATTCAGCTTCTCATCTCAAACAGAGTCTTTTAGTGGCAAGTCAATTTGAAGATCTTGTTAACATATCATGGCCACGGAAGCAACGTTAGAGTTCTACGGTATTCTTTCTCAACCTCGGGCAAGCATCTAGTATACACCAAATCACTGACTGGACATGCTGATGTAGGAACAACTACTTTCAGGTTGAAATGGAAGGGCTTGAATATCTTCCACGACACTTGGCTCGACAAACCAGCGGGTCTTAAACGATATCTTGAGCTTGAGGATGTGACAGAACTGGATTACATCGTCATCTCGCACGCCCACTTCGACCAGTAGGTCTGAACAAATATCCCAGTCAGACGAATTACTAATCAGCAGAAAGCCTCCCTGGCTCGGACCAACTGGCTCTGAGAACAGGTGCCACGATTATCGCCAACGGTGAGGCTATCAAATGCCTCCGAGATGCCGGCGTCCCTGATGCACAGTTGATCCCAGTCAGTGGTGGCGAAAGAGTACCCTTGTTCAGCAAAGATATTCTCCGAAAGGCTGCGCAGGGCGTCATTGATCGAGCTCCAGCACCACCGACCGCGCCTCCTATGCCGCATGTCAAGTACGCAACAGCGGCAGTCCACGTTTGGCCCTCTCTACACTCTCTGATCCCTGCAATCACACCGCACGACCTGCCGGAACAATTTGATACCGCGGAGCGCTTCACCGGCGAAGTCACTCCCTATGACTGTACCTTGGACATCACTAAGCTGATGCAGTTTGGTCTTTTCAAAATGAAGGAGTTTCTTCCCGTGGAGAACATGGACCCAGGCACGCGGGCCTTTGCCGACTATGTGCAGGACCGTCAGAAGCATGTCATGTCGCACTTTGATGGCGGCCAGCTGATGTATAATTTCGTTGCCGACGGAAAAAGCATCTTGTTCAACAGTCACTTGGGTGTGTATCAAGGCATCGCCCAATGTCTGACACCCAAGCCTACTATTGCTATCATGGGAGTTGGCGGTCGAGCAAATCTTGATGGAAGACCGTTTCAGGGCTCGGCAGCTGAGTTCCTTGTCAAGCAGGCGCAGTGGCTTGGTGAGCCTACCAGCATTTATTTCTGCTTGAATGATGAAAGGTAAGATTTTGATCATCCTAAGCTTCTCTCTGGGTGCAGTCCTAACATTGACAAGTATCATCAAGCCATACAGAGTGGAAGTAACTGGCGCAAAGGATATGCTCGAGCGGGAGACTGCAGCAAGAGCTATCAACACGGAGCTTGGAAAGATTTACAAGCTGGATATCTAGTTTATTTTTGGGGATGAGAAAGAACGACTTCTAGTAACTCGTGCTCCTGAGAGAATTCTGTTAAATAATATTACAATCTTGGCCAATTTGCTTTCATTGGAACCAGCTCAAACTAGAGAAGCCTAGACTTCCTACATCTGAAGTATCTTCGATATGACATATGTTAATCAATGAAGAGTCTTCAAATGAGTCTAAGGATAGGTCGGGAAACCCTCCACCAACACTAGTAGGGTCATCCTCTAGGGCGGAAGTCTCTGCCAAACCGATGGTTGATAGAAAAGCTGAGGGGTTTTGCAGCTCTTGAACGGCAATCGACTCATCACCCCATGCACTGTCCATCCTGCCACGCTTGGTTCTTGGTAAAGGTGCCTTCTCTTGAAGACGTCCGAATAGCTCACCGACAAGATGGCTCTGTTTCTCAACAATACGGTTGTTCCGCTGCTCGACATACTCGTCACATGCAGATTGGAGCTGTTGCGTAACCTGACAGTAGTACCTTGCTATACTATCATGCTTTTCGAACCTCTGCAGTAACTGACCAGCAATCTCCAAATTTGATCGCAGCGGGAAGACATGGTCCAAGTCTGCAAAGGTAGCGACACCTAGGGTCAGGGCAGCAGTAAAAGCAGAGTGGACCGGAAATGGTAACCGTTTGGGTAAATCGTCCCTTGTAAGGATACTCTGAAGCAAACGTACGATGCGTACAGCCGAGTCAACCGAAGCATACACAAGAGCTGTGTCGGGATGTGATGGCGATGTCGTTCCTTGTCCATCTCGATATCTATTGTCACTAGCACCTCCTCGCATTGCCTGTGTCGCCGCTCTATCGAGGAGAACAGGTCGGGTCAGCAGCATGATTGACCAGTAGTATGACTGCCTCATGTTGGAGGATGCCAGGGTAGGCACTGAATCGCAGCCTTGGGCTTGTTCCGCGCACTCTAACCCATCAGTCTTGAGACCGGAAGCCATGCGGGTTGCCCACGAGCGATGTTCCTGAGTCATGCTTGTGATGAAGTGCCGTGAAACCTTGGAAGACCCGTAGACCTCCCTCAAGACGGCCTCGATAATAGCTGCCATGTCGATGGCGGAAGAATAGCCCTTTTCGGCCTTTGTGTTGCGAGTCTCGTAGGTGCAGATAGGTCGGCCCAGAGAACCACTCGCGAATGTATCGAACAGCCGTAATGCTTTCCAAAGACGTTCGCGAAAAGCAGAATCAGCGTGACTCATGTGGTGCGGTTTGTTCACTTTATGGATGCCCATGGCGCAAGCAAGTCGGCATGCGATCCCGATGGAGTGATATGCGGCGTCTCTTCGTCCTGAGTTTATCTGATAGAAAGCGATCAAGTTGTGACACAGAATCGACGAGAGATTTGGCCCTTGGCTCGATTTCGAGTTTGTCAGATATCTTGCGTATGAGTAGTATGCTTCCGCGGTTGCATCTTCATCGTCCGGGCAGGTAAGTGCACCATTTGCAAGGATTAAATAGCAAATTGCAGAGGAGAGGCTTGCAGCGTCGTCGTCTTGGTGCAGCCACTCCTCTACTTGTACTTGAACCTCTGATTCGTCCAAAGCACCCAGCAAGTGACTTGTTGCCTGCATGCTCCAAGTGACCAGTTGCTTTGCATGGGAAGGACTGGGCTTTGGTGGGGGATCGGACATGGAAATTGGACAAGAGGGATCATGATTGGTATGGTACTGTATCGGCTGTTCAACAAAAGGGCACGGCCCCAGGGCCCGAGCAACGAGCTGACGGATCTGCCGAAAAAAAGACTCATTTGCGGCATCCCCGAAAAAGACGGAGCTTTGGTGGTCGTTATCTGCTAGTCGATACGTGTCGGGGAATGCAGTGCCAATGTCCAAAAACGAGTCTCCAAGCTGGCTCGCGGTCTGTTGAAGTGGCTGCTCCTGGGGAGTAATCGGGTAGTTCAGCAGCATGTCTGTCAGTGGCTCCAGGGGGTCCCTTAGATCTACGCTGACACTTTGGCGGGAGGAGATGGAAGCCCGCCGTTTTGGAGCTGAATAGCGACATTCTGAGGCAATCTGTCGGATGGCGCATCGACGGCACGGCAAGTTGCCATCGCATCGCTCTTTTCGGCGTTTGCAGCTCTCACAAGCTGCAGCACAGCGCCGACGCATGCTATCGCTGAGCTTCTTGGTAGGCATCTTGTGTAAAAGTCTGTAGTATAACCTTGTTACTCTGGAGGGGAAAGTGACGAGAACAAGAAAGCCGATGGCGGTGTATTGCTTGGAGTATTTAAGACCTCGCTACCGATGAAGCTACCCACCAAAATGCGGGGAAGTGAGTGGTGAACTAACGTAGTTGGCATGCGTCGGTTATCGGGTTTTACTCCATAGTTAGCGGGCCAGTTACTCTCTTTATGAATCTGCTTAAGAATGTACATAGTCGGCAGGCCGGTTATCAAACTACGAGGCTACACACATGTTACATACAGCGAGTATTAAGTTGGAATAAACTCAATCAAGTCAAGCGATCTGTATATGTAACTGTAACTTGAGAATATTCACACTACGTATGTACAAATTCTTGAGGTGACTCTACCCCACAACCCCAGATAAATACCCCGGCTTCTATCCGCTACTACCGGCAATGCCGGACTTTATTAAAGTCCAGCCTCCGTCTCGGTGTTCAGAAACTCCGGCGACGCCACAATAATAGTAATCACTTCAACTTGATACGCCGCCTTCATATCTCGCCTTCCCGACTTCCCGACTATCTCTACTGCTCAGATCTTTTGACAGCCTTGTACAAGATAGTTGCTACAGGCAGCAGCAAGCCTGCTAGGAAGGATATGACGCTGCCCAGAAGTCCGTCGAGGTCGATGGTCTTGAGAAAATCAGCACTTTCAAGCTCCTTGTTCTTCAACAATATGTCAAGAGAGGCTTCGACTTACTGGCTGAGCTGTACCCCCGCTCTTGGCCACCCAAGCAAAAGAACGGTCAATCATCTTCTTCTCGTATGCATTGCACCTCGTCTCGATCTCCTTAGTGGTTAATGTCGGGCCTGCTTCAGCCGCCTTGTTTAGTTCGAGCAATTCAGGCAACATGTCAGCAACGTCGCGCATAGCTTGGTTTCCGCCCATTCCCCTTGTGACTTGTTAGCAGATTCTTACTCGCCAATCGTGAAACGACTTGCCGGTTTGGCTGCATGGCGTGTACAGCGTCGCCCACGAGCCATACGCGCGGGTGGCCCTCATCACGGACATGACCATTGTGCGCCTGAAGTCGTTGCCGCCAGTTCTTTGAGAGCTTTGTACTCGCCCGGAGCATTGTCACTGTGATGTTATCCTCATCACTGGCTCCAGCGGAGAGCATGACATGGCTATGCAAGGTGAGTGAGCGATACATGGACAAGCAATGGGTCGCAAAGCTTACTATTCTGGAGCCCATTCGCGAACTATATCAAGACAAAACTGCCGCTTATCGGGAATGTCCCTTGTGTCCTCAAAGGGGCACAACTCGCGAGGGACGGACAGGCTCCAGTAGAACGATGCTTCGTTCTCGTCAAAGTCGAAGTCGTCATGTTGCTCTTGATCCCCGCCTTTCTGTTGGGAGGCAGGCAGATACACTGCACAATATCAGTAGTGAAATGGGAGAGCATCAGGGTCAATGGTATCTTACGCGCATAGAAGAGAGAGATACCATTCTTGAACACGAGAATTGGCGCGTCCAGAAGACGAGGCGGCAGCTGGCGCAGGCGTGCTTTGGTGGCGCTCCCTTTTGACAGAAAAGATACATGACTTTTCATGTCGACGAGATTCCTGGCCCCGATCTGCTTATTTATCTGTATATTGACTTCAGTAGCTGTTATGATGAGGAGATAAGAATAGGGATAAAGTAAGGCTCACCGACCTTTGAACCGCTGCCATCCGCAGCGACAAGAATATCACACAACTCTGACGTGCCATCTGCGAAGTTCACTTTAACGCTTTCGTTTCCACTGGCCCCATTCTCGATAATCTCGTAATGTGAGAATCGCTTGCCGAACTTGACCCTCCCCTTAGCAATGACAGGATCAAGAAGTAAGTCACGCAGAACGACGCGATTAATGGCCGCTGACTTGGAGTAGGTCGGCAGCGCTGACAGGTCCACAATGGTCTGGAACTTGGTGTTGCAGATGCTTGGGGCTGTCTTGGAAGAGCCAGAATATCTCCCGAGCCTTTGCACAATCGACTCCAACTGTGAATCAGTCAGACATGAGGCCAGACCTGTCAAAGCAGGATCACCGAGACGGATCTGGTATCCTTCCCTCTTCAGGGTTTCCTCATCTCTCTCCAAGACAATTGTTTCAACGCCATTGTTGATAAGCCCGTTAGCTAACAGTGAGCCGGCCAGACCACCGCCAACTATGCAGACCCTGAAATTACCCATGCTGAGTTTGGGTGAGAGTTAAAAAAGATGATGACTTTGTTGATTTCCGGTGGATCTAAAGACTTGAGAATATATGGTGAAAGTATTAGTAAATAATGTAATTGCCCGTAGCCCACCTACTGCCAATGCGCTAAGCGAAGCTATTCCATGTCCCGGATGGAATTGCGAAAGCGTGGAAACTGTCCCGGCCCGGGGACCTGGGATCCGAAAGTTGGATTTAATATGGTGACGGAACAGGTGGTGCTAAGAATTGTGTTAGTGGTGAAAGACTCCTATAACCTATTAAATTTTACAATTTATTATTAAAGTATTATTCGTATTTATAATTTATTAAATAATAAGTAATTAAAAATTTAAGAGCTCAATAAAATAGTATATTTATCAGTTGACGCCTACTTATTAGAATTAAGTCTTGCCTGTACTGAATATCCATCACGGACAGTAACTACTCTAATCCTTAGGAAGCCTAATTACTAAATAGATAATTATCTGCCTTATCCATCTCCACAATAGCGTAGCCGGCCCTCCGTCCGCAATGGTGTTCTGGGATATGGTACATCTAAATCTCATCTAAGCCACCAAGGCCAACGAGACAAGCGTGGTGAATGTTGACCGGATCCCATCGGATCGGGGGGCCCCCGGTGATGTTTCCGTGTGTCGGTACACCGAGACGTTGCCGGTTAACTGTGGCGTTAGCAGTCATGACATATAGGGTCTCTGGCATGTTTGATACATAAGTAGTTCTAGATAGGAAGGCCCTTATCCAGCATACGTTGAGTAAACTAAAAGGCTCTTATTCCTTGAATACTGCTTCAATATTTAGTTTCTTAAGATTAACTTTCCACTTCAGTCTCTACTCAATTTTCGAACCGCACGTACTCGAGGCAGAAAGATGCACCAGTCACTAGCCTGGGCACTTGCCCATACATCAGAATTCTTCGATCCCCAAGATCATCATACCCTCATTTTTGGCTTCGTTGTTGTATCGGCTGCTGCATATCTCTTGTACGCGTCTGTTGACAGATTTTACAAACTTCACCTTCACCCCCTGGCCAAGTTTCCCGGCCCCAAAGAAGCTTGCCTATCGCAAAAGTGGCTGCTCCGTGTTTCTGAGCAAGGAAACCCAGAACGTGTATTCCAAAAGCTGCATGAGAAGTACAGTAAGTTTCACTCATTACCGTCCCCGGGTTGTTCTTCTACTTACCGCCAACGAATCAGATTCAAGAGCAATCCGAATTGGCCCCAACGAGCTACACATCGATGATGTTAAGCTTTATAAAGATATATACAACCAAAGCTCAACTTATGTCAAAAGTGAAGCATTCTATGCCGGTTTCAATACTCCACACAGCGTGTTTGCCGAACACATTCCTAGCCTCCATAAAGAGCGACGTCGGCGTCTTAACCCATTCTTTTCCCGCCGTGCCATTGGACAGCTAGAAGGCTTACTCAAGGAAAGGATTGCAGAGCTCGGAAGACGCATTGATAGTCAAGACGGCCCTTATAACATTTTCAACGCCATAAGATGCACCACTGTCGATATCATTTCTCACTACAGTATTGGAAAACCGCTCGGGCAACTTGAGATGAGCGATCAAGGGTTCAATGGGGACTTTCTAGAGGCGTTTGACGCGCTTTCAAATGTACTTTGGAAGTTCATGTACAAGCCGACGTTTCGAAGAATTGTCACAAGCATTCCCATACGAATCGCCAAGGCTGCGAGCAAAGAGACTCGCCTCATGTTTGCGATCTATGATGCGTGTCATGCGGCTGCGATCAACTTCAAACGAAGTCCGCCTAAGTCTTCTTATGGCACTATTTTCTCTAGCCTCTCAGATCTTGGTGAGCAGGAGATGGGCGCCGAGGCGGTCGACCTCCTCATAGCAGGATCTGATACCACAGCATATACCCTGGCAGTAGCTATCACCCAGATTGCGAAGAATAGCCGGGTCAGGAAGAGACTCGTTAAAGCTTTGGATGCTCGTGCGATCAATGCGGAGAACTTGCCATCCTTGGTGGAGTTGGAACAGATTGAGTATCTCAATGCTTCAGTCCGTGAAGCCGTACGTTTCGCCATTGCCTCGCCAGGGAGACTTCCACGAACTGTCCCCCATAACGCCCAACCTCTCGTCGTGGGTGGCCAGGTCGTTCCTCCAGGTAGTGTTATCGGCATGTCAGCTTACACCATGAATTTCAGCAAAGAGCTCTGGGGCGAAGATGCTGATACTTTTAATCCTGACCGTTGGCTTGGTGTTGGTGGAAAGGCTCTGGATGCCAATATGTGTTCATTCTCCAAAGGCATACGGACCTGTCTTGGACAGAACCTGGCGTATGCAGAGATACACTACATTCTCGCATATCTTTTTAAAAAGTACGACGTTGGTTTGGTGGATAAAGAGGCTGAGATAGAAGTCTTTGATCGGTTTACAAGCTATGTAACTAGTCACGCTGTTATGGTGGATCTGGGACGGCGCGAGGCACAGTGACTGCAACAGTTGGTAGGGAATTATATAAATTTGGGGCCTTGTCAACATCAGAGCTTTGTAGGTACTTGATGACTTTAGTCTGTATTAACTTGGGCTGTTGATCAACGCACGCTACTGGGTCATGCTTCTGTGCAAGCCCTGAGGTGGAGCTGCAAACTATGCTAATCGAGTTGAGGTTAACGGGACGGCCTTTCTACGGACTCCTGCTAAAGTCCGGTGAATCGTTTCGTCCAGCCACCACCCGGTACCCGGGACCCAGACCCGGATCCGGATCCGGGCTCCGATCCGGGTTATGTAAGCAAGAAAAGTCAACATGCATGTCTCTTAGGCAATGCGTCCAGCGTCCACAGGCGTCCGATGATTACTCGTGTCGATCTGTGTAGCCTCTATATGCTTTCTTGGTTTTCCGTAGGATGATCCAGCTGTGTATCATCCTCTTTTCCATATTGAATTGGTTGAAGACGGGGTAAATGATAAGCAAAACACATCACAATGCGCTGAATAGATAATGCCATGCTGTTAAGACGGAATTTGTGGATGATATTTAAAATAAGCTAGAGTGCCTCTCGTGCTGCTGGATGTATACTAAGGTTCACAGAGAGTCTTTCCACTCATATCGCCAGGAATAAGATACCGGAACTGATGCATATGAGGGCTAGCAGACTCCTAAAACGCGCTCAAGGCGTGTAGAGTCACCAGGTTTGTATTGTTGGCGAGGAGTGTCGCTTTGCTCGCCATCGGTAATGGGACTATCGTAGCTTTGCTAGTATCGTGGCCTCTGCCCTGTTTGGGCTTTCTGACGGGCGGCTCTTGTCTAAAGCAAACTCGAAATCTTCCCCCCAACTACCGCCTTAAATCCTATACGCAGACCGAATAATCCCTCCTCATCCATCCTCACACAAGTTGGGCAGAGAACATTAAATACCTAGATATGGCTTAGTCCACTGGTCCGTTTGGTGCATTGGGGTTCCAGTCTTCTGAGCCTTCCTCATCTTCTCCGTATAGCTGCCAATTCCGCCACACGGGTCCGCCATACCGAACAAAGCCTTCTGGTGTTTGTTCCACCAAATTTGCTGTGTCCTGATACCCTTCACGTTCCTCAGCACTAATGAGACACTGTCCAGCTAACCTCTCATTGCGTATCAGCATAGGGTGTTTTTTGGGGTGCGTTTTGCACCATTCTGCGTATTCAAATATGCCATGGTCTCGCATCAGTGCTTTGCCGCAAGTCCATGGTGAAGGTAACCTTGTGCCTGTAGTCAGCGTTCTCCATGACCGACCCCCGGCTATATCGATAAAGTCTCTTTTATCCAGGACTACAACTGCCTCCCCGTCTCTCATCCGGATATAGTGAGCCGCATTGTTGTTGAGGCCCAGCAGCCATGTCACTGGAAATGCCCATGTTTTGGTGTCACAGGTCTGTTTTCCTACATTGCAGCGCAGGAAAGTCTGATATATGGACACATCAGACTTGTCACCTGATGGCGAGACTCCCAACACTGTGATCTTGGCAAGGGATCGTGTCTCTGGTAGCGTGGCTACCTGCTGTAACCCAAGGACCAACGACTGCCAGGTTGATAAAGGGCACGGCCGATGCAAATCTGCCCACTTGTTATTTCCAATGCAGACTAAGTGGAGACTCTGTAAGTGCGGTAGGCTGATGGGATGGAAGAGCTTGTCTTTGTCCCGCGTGCCTAGCATTGCATCACATATAGGGTCCAAATTGATGTGAGCATGCTGCAAACGCGGTAACAGGAGTCGCAGATCCTCGCACAGATGCGTAGGGTCTGGGTCGGGCTTGTTACTACTTATATCTCCTACTGTAAGTTCCAGACTAATGCAACTTTGAGGAAGGCTTTCAAGTAAGGATGAAATGGTTGATTTTGTCGTCTTATAAAGTTGCGCTTCTGGCCAGGCGTCGAGATCGTTTCTCATAGTTCGATGATGTCGTATAAGGGAGAATGATTTGAGGTTGGCCATAGACGGGAGAACATCTGCCAATTGCCGGATTAGTAGTTCTGCTTTGTCCCGTTTGGCTTTATCATATCGATCCGACTGATTGTCAGGGTTGAGGTACAGGGTAAAAGTTTGTGTTAAGGTGAGGGCTTGCTGATTGTGGCATGCTATGAAGCGATCTAACGAATGGCCACATGACAATACCAAGTCGCGATAAAGCATTGGCAGGGAAGTATCTCGCCAAAGTTGATTAGCCGACAAGCAACAGATAACAGCATCCCTGGAGTCATGGCCAGCATAACTGATCACCTGGCTGAGGACTTCGGTGGGTAGAGCGCTGATTTCGATAGCCATGGGAAAAGAAAAGAGCATGCGCACAGATGTGGATGGGAGTGACGATTAGCATAAAATAGTAAGCGAGAAGTTCAAAGTCCGTTAGGGCCAGGGCCAGTTGGCATCTTAAATAGACATCATGCGCCACCTTGGCACTGCAGGGAGGAGGGGTAGATGTTCTTTACTCGACCAACATAGGGCTAGGGGGACATAAAATCAACCCTTCGATAGGTGGAAAGCCAGTGAGTTCTGGTGTAACTTGATAAGAGTTGTTTATATTTTCTGTCTGATGCCAACATACTTTAAACACGCCAGGTGCAGGTGCTTTTGCCGGCATATTCAAACCAGACCACCAATAGGAAAGATGAAGATGCAGGAACATGTACTTTGTCCCCGCACGTGGATCTGGATCTAGGCTTTTATTTGAGGGAAGAAGAAAGTCACTCAAGTTCTATGTCCGAAGATGTCGTATATAAGAGCATATCATTCTATAGAATTGACTAAGAATTCTCCCCTATCGCATGGTCCATCACGGCCACTGACACGATCTGACTCTGCACATTCCCCTGTGAAAGCACAGACACACTATCACCCAACACGTAAATCTTGTCTTATCGCCCGTCAACATTCAACTTTCTCTCCACTCTTCGGAAGTTTCCTTCTTTGTTGCAACAAGAAAGGGGAGGGTTGCTACCAGGCTTAGAACAAGCAGAGACGGCACCTTCAATCCAGGTGATGCGGTTATAGCTCTCCTCGCCACGGCTACCGGCAAACCTAGTACCCACCTCAGTGGCAGATCCAACGCAGCCCTGGAACTGACAACAAGAACGACGAGTGGTGAGAGGCTTGGTGGTCATGACGCCACAATGGCCGTCCTTGGTAGTAGTCGTGGTGATGACTGAGGTCTGCGTGGCATCAGAGCCTTAGACGGCATAACCTTGTTTCCCAAGTGTAACTCATGATCGCTGTCTATTCGACCTTTATTCATGTTGTTGGTTCTAACCAACATAATTATGTCGTGTTTCCGACGTAGACCCAATAGCATGGCGTCTTGACCTCTTTTCGGCAGATATAAACCAATAACAGTGCAACCAACATCCACGTGTAAGATGATCTGATGATTATCATCAACCGGTACCAGAAATTCAGATGCGAGGAACTTTTGAGACAAATCCTATCTATTCAAAATGCACTCGTAGTCGGACCGTAAGTTGCTAGGTATCATACGAGGTTTAAATGGCCGATAGGGCACTAACCGAAACAGCGGTCAAAAAATGCATCAATTTTATGTAACATGCTATGAACTTCAATGGGAAGTTTCGGAGCAATTACAATTGACGAAGGTTGTGATTTCTGGGAGTAGCAAAGTCTCTGCTATAGGTGATATTTAGAGTATTATTTGTATTGCACCATCCTCAACTATCTAATTGAGGTACAATGACGAACGGGGTCTTTGAAAGTATTGATCGCATAACTACTTGCTAGAATTCTCTATATTGCCAGCATTCAAGTCTTCCTTCACCTCATATTCTTTCAAATCATCAGGTATATCCTCGTGCTAGGCTCAACCTCATCCAAGGGTTTATGTTCTTCCAATGCACATTGAGCTAGCTTTGTAGCTTTGGTACCTTGCGACATAACTAAAATGATGGATGGGTCTGATACTCTTCTATTTTAGGGTCAGTAAAAAATTCCAACAGTGGCATTTTTTGGCTTACTGATACTGCCGCCTGAGAAGAGTTGTTGGCTGAGTGGAGGAGAAACTAGCAGTGTAAATTCTTGAATTAGATCTGCGGGGAGAGCAGGGGGTATATATGGCGGACATAGCTGATTAATAAGTGAAAGGCCTGGGATTTGCTGTATTGCTATCCACTTAAAAGCCTTTCCTGCATATCTAACACTAGCCATACAGCGAGGCTATAGCGTGCTGCATATGTGACACATATAGAGAAGTCATGACGCTTAGCCCTGCCGATTATCCTATTATAATGCTGTGCTAAAACATGGCGCCTGCAGTGAGAGAGAATAAGATAGACAGTGGGGTTAAGTATATATGAGGCAGTGCGTAAGTAAGCAGTAAGGGCTATTGAGTCATGGATTCCTTTTGTTCTGTCTCATTATGTAGCATCTCTACTAGGAGTCTCAGCAAAAAGTTTATAGATAGCCATCATGTCTTCCTCTCCTAAGCCATTCTCATGAGCTTCCTTATAGAGAGAATTGCAAACTTGGATAAGCGGAGTTTGAACTTGCACGCCTTTTGCAGCTGACTTGATCAACTCAGTGCTGTTGTAGCAATCTTTGACAGCAGCCTGAGGTGTCCAATCTCCCTTCAATATCTTGGCAACTTTGACTTTGGAGTATGCAGATGCCAAAGGGCAGCTGTTCAGAACCTGTCCAAAGGCTTCCAGGTCTAAACCCTGAGCTCGAGCAAGATTCACCGACTCGGCTAGACCCGCTGTCACAGATACCAGGAATAGGTTGATGGAATATTTGGCCTTCAAGCCTGACCCGATAGGACCGCAGTAGATGGCGGCAGTAGTTATGGGCTTGACAACAGGTCTGATCTGCTCAGCAACCTCCGGGTCACCAGCCATCATGCCAACGAGTTGCCCTTGCTCCGCTGGTCCCTTACTGCCACTCACAGGCATCTCGATAAACTTTCCTCCCGCGTTCTGGACCTGCTGCGCTAGCGTATTGCTGAAGTCGACAGGCACTGAGCTTGTGTTGATGAGTGTTTTGCCACGGATGGCTTTCATGAAACTGTTATCGGGTTCGTTGTCGATCATGGATTGGATTGCTTTGCCGTCGAAGAGCATTGTGAAGATGACATCAGATTTTTCAACCACCTCGGAAGGGGTCTTTGCCGCTTTGGCACCGGCCTCAATGAGGGGCGTGCATTTGGCGGCATTTCGATTCCACACCGTGACGGGGAATTGTCGACGAAGGTTGAGGGCCATGGGCGTGCCCATCGTTCCTAAGCCGAGGAAGCCGACTCTCATACTGGCTGATATTGAGTGAGAGGCGCAGTGAAGAGTTTCAGAGTGAATAAAATAAACTGGGTATTTGCTGAATTTACATGTCTAGTGTTAAATTCATCCAGAACTTAATAGGTTCCTATAAAGCATTCTCGTGAATGCTCATATAGGAAATGACTCATTGTACGCCCTTCGTAATACAAGGCGCTGCATAGGACGCTGGAATCTAACGTGTCTGGGTAGTTCGGGGGTTTCGGCAACCCCATCGTGGTTTGGTAACAACTTAATGCCGATGTTAACCGCAGCTATAGGTAATAACTAGGTCCCCCAAATACATTCCAAGATATAACGGCACTACAACCCTAGTAAATGATTATATTCATAAAGAAAACAAAGACCGGCATTATCCATTTAAGAATATTAGTATATAATTATCAACAGTGTAGCGGTCTTTAACTCATTGAGGAGCATTTCCCTGCTCTACTGTGAACAAGACGAGCAATCGACATTTCCGTCCTTCTCAAAATACTTGGAGCTGCTTTGATACGAAGTGCTAGAGTCTCCTGGATTACCACTGTAACTTGAGCAAAGGCCACCACCTGGAAGGGACGCGAAATCACCAAATTGGCAGCTCGGGTTGTTGTCGCAGCGCTGCATACACTCCTCAAAGCTTCCGACATAAACGTTGAGGTCTATCTTTCTTGCAAAGGTTGATCCACCGATGTTCACTCCTTGGTCGCAGAGCATCTGGAATTTGCAGTCGCATGAAGTGTGTGAGGGCACGTCGGTGGTGCAGATTGGCCCGACGGAGCGGATCTTGGTGGGTGTCGTCTTTTCGACGTCTGTGGCTTGCTGGGTGATGACGGAGGTGTCTTGATCGGCGGTGAAGGAGGTCGAAACTGTGGTAGCGTCGGCGGTTGTGGTTATGGTGATCTGGGGTCCGGGAAGAGTGATAGTCACAGTTCGTGTCTTGGCTGGGAGTGTTATAGTGATGGTCACTGCAGGTTTGGTCTCAGTGTAGACATTGACAAACGTCTCAGGATGAGGTTTGAAAGTCTCTGTGATAATAGAGCCAGTTCCTTCGATGGTAGTCTCTTGGACACCCATTCAGTCACAGGCACTGCTGTACTGCTCGGCATCTGTGCATGATCCAGCATAGGATGGGATGTCTGTTGGCCTGAGAATATTCTTGGTTGATCGAGCAGCAATAGCACGCTTGGAGGGAAGGCCAAAATAGGTTGTCTCTGTAACGCGAAAGAGAGTTAGAGCCGGGTTTCATTATGTAGGTCAATACATACGTATTCGCGTCAGTCTGAACAACTGTTTTGGTCTGTCTTCTGTTAGCCTTTTGCCTTTCTCATATGTGCATCTCGATATACTTACATTAACTTCGGTTTCAAGGTACGGGTCTGGTGACTGCAATGCATTCAGCAAGATGCTCTAATATAGGATGGGAGTGGACTTCCTGAGACTTACAATAGTGACAGTAACAGTCTTGGTGGGGGTGACGGCAACGTGAACGGTCACAAGGTCGGATATAATGCTCGTTGTGGCGCTACCCGATGTTAGTCCTGCCCGCTGCAGATGCTCAGGGACCTACGTTTGATCTGACTGTGTCGCAGTGGCCTCATCCGTCTCCGGGCCCAGAGTCTCCGTATCCTTCAATGTCACGGTCGATTGCTCCCCAGTTGCAGTCACAATCGTCGCGGGTGGAATCGAAGTGTATCGTAGGGATGAGGAACAGTCGCTCTCATGCGCTGCCTGCCATCTTTGGGCTCAGCAACTTGACAATCCCACCGCTTTGAGGCATGCGTCCTGTAATGGTTAGCGAGGCAATACCACAGTCAATTACTGGGGCTACCTTGGTGCAAGTGCCTGCATCGGCAGATGCTGATACAATGAGCAAAGCAGATAGCAATGTCACCTTCATTGTGATAATCGCAATCGCCATGCGATAATATTTGCTAAGCAGAAAGTACTACAATCCAAGGAAATTCAGGTACAAGGAGTAAAGAGATGCTTGTATTTTATTGCTTTACAATCAGGATCTACTTCTGACCCCTTTTGCAATCTCATCTCAAAGGTCCAGTGATAAGAAAATGGTGCTCTACAAAGCAGCCCGTCTGTAAACTATCGACTTTCAAGAAGGATACAAAACTTTGCTAGCCAATAAAAACCTCCACTGCCCGTCCAAAAACCCTTAGCCTCAGTCCTGCTTCTAGTACCGGCGAGTCAAATTGACGTAATTTCCGATTCTACGAGCTACCCTAGAAACGCCACTAATCGCTGAACGTTCGAAAGTTCTTAGCCTGAGAGATTCCAAGCAACTCGTGTCCCTCGGTTACTCCGCAAGGCTTCTCCTCCGTGACCTTATACAGGATGTCGTATGTGGCATAAATAGGTGGGATTTCCGTCTCGTCGTCCGGACCAGTCTGGGGCTTGCCAATGCCTCTGAGCACGGAGATGGTGGTGTTGGGGAAGTCCTTGGCGGGCCTCTCCATTCCTCCGATCTGCACAAACTTCCATCGAAGATGTTTCTTGAGATAGACAATGACATCGTCGACTCTGGTGGTCTCGATGTGTTCGAAGCGATGGTCCAGGGCTTGAGATATGATGGGAATGGTGAGGAGAACTTGAGCCCGAGAGAGCACCTTTTGGTCTTTCTGGGACGCGCAGTTGGAGCAGATTTCGGTGGAGGGATCCATTCCAGCGAATGAGTAGACCTGGCCGATGAGGTTTTCCTCGTCTCGGAATGTCGTGGCAGGGTTCTTGCCATCGCCGCCAAGCCAGAACTGGATGGAATAGGAGCTTCCATTCAGGGCATAGCGATCATAAATCACGTTAATGACATAGTCATTCCAGGTCTCGTTCTTAGTGTTGGTAGGCCCGAAGAAGTCCTTATTCTCCTCTTTGCTCTTGTTCTCGAAGACTGCCTTCCAGTACTTCTGAGCGCTGGGATAGATATCCTCAATGTGCTCTGCAAGGTCAATCTTGAACTGTTTCTCGTTCAATAGCTTCGTCTCGGGATCAATTGCACCTGGCTTAGGGATCAGATCATCATACTGGTAGCCTAGCACGGCCCAGTCTCGAACAGTATCTGACGTCCAGTACCCATTCTCCGGCTTCGTGGTTTTCTCGCGGTGGAAAGGCAGGAGAGGATCTTCCTTCTTCTTGTCTTCAACCCTATCGACATTCTGCTGGTAGGGGGCCTTGTTAAACCAGGCCTCCCAGTTCAAGCACTGCCACATGGCAAGCAAGCGATCGATGTTGCTGATAAGTGTTAGCAAGGAGCCTCACCCGAGACACTCCACTTACCAGTGATGGAGCCAGAAGATGGGGTCAAATGCAGACACAGGAACGTCCGCCATGTGACCAAGACCCCAGCCTCCAGTCTGGTTTTCCTTCCGCTTCATGGCATTGAACCCGCCGGTGAGGATCTGATCAGTAAGTTAATACCTCATCAACCAGTTTCTAGGTGACGTCTACTTACATGGACGTTGTTGTGGATGTACTCCAACGACAGATAACCGGTACTGATCTTGCGAGCACTCTCATTCCACCACTTGGTACTGGAGAAGGTATCCCAGGAATCCGTATACTTGGAAGAGAACAGACGATTGACAGCATCGCTCAGTGTGCCAGGGCCTTTAAAGTCCTCTGCCCTTTTGTCCCCTTCCTCGTAGGGAGGATACCAGCCCTCCTGGAACTTGTTAAGGGTCATGTTGGCTTCGTCAAAATTGTTGAAACCTTGGAGGCCGGTCCAATTTTGGCCATCTTCAGTGCGTAAACCGTAACGACTTGTCGCTGAGCATTTGCTCCACTAAAGATGATGTTAACGAGAATCAAGGCCAAGGGAAATGGATGGGAGCTTACTGGCAGCCTGACATCGGGTTTCCCGTCTTCTCCCTTTGTAAAGTGGTCCGGGATATTCCAGTCAGTCTTGCCTGCTGGCATGTCTCCAAATGGCCTTGCTTCGCCATTTTCGTATTTCATGGGGTTCTCGAACTTGTAAAATGGATTCTCGACCCCTGGCTCGCCTCTGGGCTTGTCGGGAGGATAGGTGGTAACCACCTCGAAGCGAAAGATTTCTGGGAGTGAGTATTCTCCCTTGTACTGCTTACTGGCCCAGTCCCAGTAGGGGAGTCTCCATTCATGAGCTGCTTTCTCCCACTCCTTAGCCTCAGCAGGGTCAAGCTTCCAGGCTTTGATTTGGTCCTCCATGTGAGTCCACATAAGTTGCTTGAGTTACATGTCAGAAACGTACCGTCTCAGTGGGAAGGGAACTTATTGTACGTACCTCGAAAAGCAGCATGTAAGGTCGATGCCACGTCGCGAAGGTGATGGTGTTGTGCTCGCAGTATCCTCCGAAGGGATTCGCACCGGGGGGAAGCTTACTGGGGCGTTCGGGGTCTTTGTTGGGAGGTACAGCACCATCCCATGGCTGCAGAGGATAGGCATGGATGCCCGCGACCTGGAAGTAAGAGAGCTTCTCATCCACCTCAAGCGCCTTGAAGCGATTGAGGGCGAGAACCATGAGAGTCCACTGCTTCTGCGTGAAGGGGTCATCAGAAGGGAAGTAGTGGGTTATCTCACGGCGGCAAGGAAGTCCCGGAGCGAAGGGAATTTTGTCGGTCTTGCGCTCAGCATCTGAGGGGATGCCCGTAATGGGAAAGGTCTCGCTGGTGAATTCTACCATGGTGTAATAAGCGTTCTTGGATGAATGGGAAAATGGTTGTGATGAGGGATGTTCAATTCACTTGGTGTTGAATAGCTGGTATATATAGCTTCAATATTATTCCAAGTTATCGTCTGCTAACGAAAGACTTTTCTGCAGCTCAGACGTCCTCGCTTCGGTCCTTATTGAAGCTAACGTATGTGACAGATACGCACTCAGATCGTGACTGGTGGACTGGACCTCTTTTGCTATGCCAAGATACGAGACTATACTGAATGTCTTTCAATGAAGCCATATTTGCATCCTTACCGAGTCTTCAGCAAGCCACTGACTAGGCCCAAGCGATCCAGATTCACTAGTCGCTGCGAGGACCCACTTGCCTAACCCGCTCTGGCACTTCAGCTGCTCGTTTAAGACAGCACTATCGGTTTGAGGCCCAAGACGGTAAATCCCACAGCGTCTATAGCCGTACTTCCGAGAAAACGACGACTGCTCTACAGAGTACGGAGTCGCGAGTGTAGGTGGAGATAAGTGGACTGATCCTATGTCGCCATGTATCAAGCAATTGCACTCTAATCAAGGGTAGAAACCACTACCAGGTTTAATCATTTCCAGCTCAAGTACCAATACTGTCCCTCAGCTGCTCTGCGGTGTGAAAGCGATGGTATGTGGTGACCTTGAGTGCTCGCCTGCCAAGGCAGCCACCTCGGTGATTGAAGCCAGTGATATCACATACGTTTCAAGACGCTGAACCTAAATCGGGTTTTCTACATCACCGTCCTCTCAATGAGAAGGTTTGTGGCTGGCTGTTGCTACGACTTCTCCTTATCGGAAGAATGATATTATGACAAAGCGGAACTTCCGGACGTGCTTGTTCCGAGGCGTCCTTTCAGCTCACAGCGCCATGCCCTTATCATGCATTTATGAAAGTTTGTTGGGTTCCAGGGTAGTAAAATCCGAAAATTCAAGGCTTGGCTATATGGAGTAAAGGCCTCTTGAAGCGTTATGGGAATGCGCTCCACCGTCAGATGTGTTATTTGTAGTTGGGGCTTGTGGTTGAGAGCTTCAATCAGCAGAGAGAACACAACTCCACCGTCTCATGCGACCAATACGATTTGTGGAGCAACTAAGCGAGAATACTGAGACGAGTGGCCAATAAATTCGCTTATTCTTGTTTTCTACCGTGATGGCTTACACTTGGTTATTGTTGACCATTGTGTAACATCCTGATGGTATCGACCCTCAATAAATTGCGAGAAGTGAGAGCTGTAGGCTATTAAAATGCCTCTCAGGCCACGAAAATGCCTCTTCGTGGGTGCCGTGCGTTTTCAGTTACTGCGAGGTGCTCTGTTTCTTACTCGCGCCTTTTGCAGTTAACACTTGTTGGCTGAGAGCTTATATCACCACAATGACTTTATTGTGTGCCTTGTGTGACGTTTCTGACACTATAACACATGTAACTTTTCAGCCGAAAGATACATCCTTAGGTACCAATGAGGGCAAGGAGTATATTGCCTATTTATGTTAATATCAGCCCTTTAACTTTATGTTAGGGCTGAAGCCTCTTTTCAACTCTCAACCTAATAACACCCTGCGACTATAAGATCGCTGCCTGTGTGCGTCACTCTTTTGATCCTTCTTCCATTTAACCTTTCAAACTCACTGACATTCTGCTTGTAAATCTGTCGTGGCTGATACAATGCATATTATTATCGGCACTGGTCCAGCGGGCCTTGCAGCCGCCCTCGCACTCTCACAAACAACAATCCAAGGCTCGGCGCCTCGTATCACTATTCTCGAGCTACGCCCGAAAGTCGAAACACTCGGAGGAACGATTATGCTGAAACCCTTGACGCTTCGGTACCTCGATGCTCTTGGCATCGGATCGCGATTACGGAAACTGGGTATTTCTGTCCGAGGCGTCGACGTCGTGGCTCTTCGAACAGGTCGGACGCTGGGCCAGTTATTCCCGCGGACAGATGTGCTGAGAGTTATGAGGCATCATCTCGTCCAGTGCATGGCGGATGCCGTTGCTGAAATGCCCAAGGACAGGGTCAACTTGCGTTATGGTGCGAGAGTCACCGACGTAAAACAGGTAGACGCCACGGCATACGACAAAGGAATAGTTCGTGTCGACGTACAGTTCGATGATGAGTCTCAGGAGTCCATGAGTTGCGACATTTTGCTGGGATGCGATGGTATACATTCTGTCGTTCGGTCCATGGTTGTGGATCGTCTACGGAAGCCGACGTATTCCGGTTGTGCCATTGCCTACGGACACGTACAGGTTGATTCTCCTGGACATATTGGTGTAACAACATCGGATGGAAAGCCTGTGCTCCGGGATTCTACCATTATCAAAGGTCAGCATGGATTGTTCCTGATGACGTACTTCGAACCATCAAGGGAGAAGGTATATGCAGCAGCTACCATGCCGATGGCAGAGAATCCAGACGCACGTGAAGGATGGAAAGCCTTAGAGGAAGACCAAGTCACAATCAAGCGGGATATCATTGCTCGATTTCAAAGAGGCAGCATGAAAGGTCTAAGGCCTATCATAAATGAAAGTGACTGGTACTTGTATCCTGTGTACATGCTTCCTCCTGAGGGAAGATGGAGGAAGGGGAGAGTGCTTCTTCTAGGTGACGCCGCTCATGCTGTAAGAACTTTATCCCCTTCACAATAATCATATCAACTAAGGTCAAAATAGATGCCACTTCAGGGCGAAAGTACTGGGATCGCGATTGAAGACGGTATCCTATTCGCTCAAGCGCTTGAAGAGGGAATAGCCTGGGGAGTGCGTTATGTGATGAAAACCTACGAGGCCTTGAGACGGGATGACATTGAGGAACTCCACGAGGAGAGGATGCTTTCCTGGAATGATGGAGATTCCTCTTCGTGGCTATGGAGTGTTGTTATCGAATTTCTTACCTGGGCCTATCTTCTTGTTTCCAACTATCGACAGAAAGATTACTTTAAGCGGGATGTAAGAAGGTTCAAGCTTCCCTTAGAGTAGATGACCTTCTTTAATAAGACTTATTAAGATAACATAGCTTTATTAATAGATTCCCGGTTTATTTATCAGATTGATGGAACTCTAGGATAGTGTTATCCAGTCTGCCAAGAAGGTGACTTAGGCGACAAAGAATCTAGGTGCGATAAGTTAATTTAAGTGATATTCTTTAACCACAGCCATAGCCATTAACTACTTGACTATGTCTGTGAGGTTAACTTCGAGGCTGTTAATATAATGTTTACCATAACACCGGCATAGGATACATACATAGGTTGAAACATTTTCAGGCTGCGCCTCCACCAATAAATATACTGCGCCACCACCGACAAGCTGCGCCTCTGTCAGTAACTACTTCAAGTCAATAAATTCCGCTAAAACTTTCCCCTCCTGCCCAAGGCATCTAGTCTATCATTGATCCAATGAGCCACAGGATCAAAGAGGCTCTCACTATGGCCTCCACAACATCTTACAGCCATGGAGAAACCTCACAGCGAGGCCCGCACAGGCGAACCAACGTGGGATGGCTCTCCCCCTGTATGTACCTCTGATCGCGGGATTGCGCTCTAACCACTGATGCCAACAGCAACCCAAACACCGAAAGCAATAATCAACAGCAACTACGGCCCCGCGCTCACAAACGAGGAATTGTATGCCGTGGCCCGCAGCCAGTCTAAATTAGACCAGTTTCTTCTTCTTTACTGCCAGCATTTCTACCGGCAAATCGCGTCTGGCGACCTCAACCCAGGCGATGTATCTGCGCAGAGACTGGCCCTGAACGACCTGGAGGATCTCCAAACGATTATAACGCAGATTCAAGATGTTAATAACGGCCGGGTGGTGTTCAGTAACCTCTATCTGAAGGAGAGACGTATCCTTTACTACTGGGGCAGAGCTATTTCGTTTCTCTCTCAGAATCTCTTAGCTGGGGACGAAATACACCAGCCTTCGCTGGGGAATCTCAAGAGAATCACTGAATTCGCCGCCGATATAGAGAGTACACTGCTTGATGCAGGTGCTGCAGGGGTGCTGACGTCCGATTATCGATTGGTGCTTTCCGAGCGATGGGATCTTCTCGAGACCGCCTTCAACCTATACCACCAGCATTCGCAATCTCCCCGGACGGTTGGAAGATGGTGAGCAATCAATTGAAAGATGTACAAAACAAGCTAAAGCATAGTTCAGGCCTGATATCGCGCGCAAGGTCCAAGAGGTGACGAAAGTTACGGCTCAAGATACCAAAGCAGGTCTTGCAACGCAGTCTGGTGTATGTATGCCTTGGGATCAATTTTGGATATAAGCTCACTTAAACCTAACAGACATTCACTACAATACTTTGGTTGACATTCGTCGGAACAACCTTGTCTAACGTATGGACCTTTGCCCTTGCCTACAACTACTCAGACCATTCACCGGGAACTACAAAAGACGCAGATTTCTGGTTTCTCATGCAAAGCTGTACCACGCAGGGGTTCACTTTGATCATCTCAGGGATCCCATTAAAGGCGGATCCTCGATTGCGGAAGCGTACTTGGGTACCTCCGATGTTGCTAGCACTGGTCTGCACGGTTATAGCACCGCCGCTTTATCTGGCAGCTCCGACGGAGTGGTCCAGCTTTGTTGGTCTTATAGCAAGTGGGATTCAGGCCTTTATGGTTCTACAGCTTGTGACAGTTTCATGATGAGTGCGGGACTTGTGGTTGCATGGCTAGTTGACGTTGGCTGGATGAGTAGTGGGCTTCTTGCAGGGCAAGGTCTGGAATCAACACTTATTTAGGTATATACAATGAGCCTGTATAAACAAGAAAGCAAGGACAATATTGTTGGTGCAAGATTCTTAAAGAGTACAAGCCAAGCCACTATCTAAATGTGTAGTCGATTGCTTCGTTCATGTTTAAACCTTTTAGGCTGCCAACCAAGTAATAAGGACACGAAACAGCCATATAACAGACCGTGTCTAACGAGCCAAAATCAATATTACTGACTGATGAATCACTCAATATTTTCAAGTTCGAAACCCACGTTCTTGCAAAGTATTTATCAGCTTATGGGTTAATTCTATACTAAATAAATATAACTAAGCTTTGTCTGCTGCTTTAAGCTCTCAGCCACAAGTCTCAACTACAAATAACACATCTAGCTCGCCACTTAGACATTGTACCAAAATGCCCGACCAATTGCTACAGCCAAATCTAACACTTCAGGCATTTGATGAGGACAGGGGCACCAATCCAAGGCCACTGGGCACTCAGGACAATTCCACCAGTGTTGCAAAAGAAGCAGTCCCAGGCACTGGTCTCGCACTCAATCTGATACTCCAGAGTTCCATGTACGCTGGAATTCTCGCCAGTCCCAGGCCTTGCCTTATTGCGCATGGTGAGGTCCATGCTGCCAGGCATCTTGTAGTACTTGTCAACCTTCTGCTCATACAGCCGGCACTGGCCTTCATGGCCCGGTCGCGTATCAGGCTGCTTGCAGATATCCGTGACCACCTCTCGCTCCGACGAAAAGTCCTTGATGGTCGCCAATTCGTCAAAGACCTTGGCCATCTTTTCGAGAGCTTCGGTGGCCGGGTCGCCCTGGCATTTCCAGCTGATAGTACACTTGCCGTTGATGGGCCGTTTGGTAGTGTCGCACATGTAACTATCCTTGAGAAAGGCCTTTCTGGCCGTGTTCATGATCTTGCTGGCTGGGATATTGTAGATTTCGACTGTGTCCTTGTTCACGGAGCCAAAAATCTCCACCTCCTGGGGCTGAGGCTTGGGGGGATCAGGCTTGGGGTCGTTGGGGCTTTTGTAAGCATCACCTTGCTGGTGGTTGCAGACATAGGCGCTTGAGCACCATTTGCCATCGTCCAACTGGAACACTCTGTCGCGGTGGTACGAGTAGCATGTAAGGTCATGTTTGGGCTCGAAAGAATGGTGAGCCAGTCCCGATTTGTTGGGGTCTTTGACGTTTTCGTCAATAAGAACAGCAAACTCGTCGCCGTTAGGCATAGTGAACCCAAGCCCGCCCTGCTGCGTCCAAGGATAATGGCCAGACCATGGGATGTTGATCATCATGGTTGGCTTGTAGGTGTTGTCCCCTTGGCCAGTCCAGACGTCACCGTTATAGTACATGACCTCCCGGGAGGTTGAGCCGCCATTCACGCCGAGACCGATACCGCAATCAGCCAGGACGAGGTTCTCGTTTGGTGTGTTCTGCGAAGCGGCAAGAGGAGCCGAAGAGAACAAAGTCAAAGCCATTAAGGCTAGGTGAGAAGGATTCAGAGCCATGTTAATAACGGGTAAAGTATTGAAGAATGTGTATTGCTTTAGGTTTTGATGCTAGGAGGGTTGGAATTGAGTGTGAGCTTGATCTTGACTTTACATGCGATTTTCTCGTGCCTTTATATATTCTTCAGAAGCTTCCCCATCAGTGCGAATTTGTAGTAAGATACGATAATTTGTTACTCATAGTTACACATAACAAGAAGCCGTCTGCGGCTGTATGCTGTCAGCTTACAGAAAGCACGATTTTATCCGGAGCGGGCTGTGTAATTCAAGAGAACGTTACACCCAGATCATTAGTATCTGAGAACAAAGTCAGTTGCGGGTAATTGTGATGCTGTATTCGGGCTCGCCGACTCTGCAGTTTAGTGCCTTGTCTGATGACACGGCGTAGGTTCGTTAGATCCACTAATATGCACATCTGAGTAATAACGACAGGGTGAGCCCACTATTCTGCTGAAGCTGAAAACTACCTGCCATTGAGGAGCCATTGAGATCCACAGAGTAAGCGTGAATTCTCTCAAAAGAGACTTTTAAGCTTAGATCCTGTTTCCTGCGGGATATTCGTACTTCACGTGTGGGGATACGTATGGGGCTCACCAGTTATATTTGCCGGCCAGTGCCTCGAGTCTTGATTGGCATCTTGGCAGCGCTTAGAAACTCGGACTCAACCGATACTGAGTGGATCCCCGCTGATTCAAAGCCAAGATACAGCTTGTTAGCCCTATTCACAACTTCAGAGGGCGAATATTATGTTGCCCATATGTGTCAACTTGTGTCCTTTTGCTTTGTGCTTGGGTTGAAGTCTCTGTTAATGTGTCAACCTTATCAGATCCTTATAAACTTCTGATATCTTGAATGGGGTGACATTAATATAATAATCAATTACTTCTAAGTCCTTGTGTGTAGGTTGAGAGTTTAAAAGAGGTTTCAGCCCCAACACAAAGGTAAAGACATATATTAACACATATGGGCAATATACTTCTTCTGAGTCCCAATAGCCCCTTCAGCATTACGTCTTTCTTCATGGGTGATACGATGTTGATAGAAATAAAATACACAGAAAATAGTATACACTCGAAGCTAGTGTCGCGGTCCAAACATCGTATCGTCCGTTTGGTACTTGATAGAAGCATTTTAGGCGGCAAGGATTCCAGGTGCTGTGCTCGGATCAAAAACATTCCACACAAACGGCATTCCTTGACTACACCCATTGCTACTGAGCTTCCTCCCCTTGACATCTTTACTGAACTTGGATAAAGTAGCTGAATATGTTTTGGCAGCTACGCGTGCCTCCTCGTTAATTCGGGAGTGGAATTCAGGTTCGTTGAAAAGATAACGTAGCGAATCTGTAGAATCAGCCATCTGTGCCTGATTGAATGTGGCGACGAGCGTGATGTGCTGTATCGAGGCTTCAAGATCCGGAAGAAATGGTACGACGCTAGAGATGCCTTTTTCCTTGGGAAGAGGTTGATACAGTGACAAAGGGTGCATCGGCAGAACAGCACTGTAATGCACAAGACTGTTGCTGTTTAGCGAGCCGTGAAGGATTGAGACGATATAGGCGTAATGGGAGAGCACAGCGACCAGTTCCGATTTGGTGGAGATGGAGTCAGGGAAGTCGACTATCGAGGCGGCATGGGCTGCTTCATGGAACCATGCGACGAGCTCGTTATCCGCGGTGATGGCATCATCCGAAGGGTAATATGCGTCAACATACGCGGCTATAAAGGCTCTCAGAGCACCCAGGATGACAGAAACATCTTGGTAGTATGGGAACGACTTCAACTCAGGACCGTAGTTGCAGTTTATCAAGCCTCGTCGCGTGAGCTTAGTTTCGAGATAGTTCGCCCGCCAGGGGGCGCACTCCGACTTCCACTCCTGTTTGCTGTACTCGATCGCCTGGTCACCATTCCAGGCAAAGTTCTTCTCGATGTCGCCGCCCGGGTTGACGAGGGACGCGCTGGCTCCGACGCGGTAGGCGAAGGAGTTGACGCCCACTACACGATGGGATCAGCACAGCTATATCAGCGAGCTGGGGTGAGACTTACGGCGACGGATCAGACCCCAGACTGGGTGCATGTCACTGAATGACCGCGTGGCCGACATGTAGAGGAGGTCGGAAGAGAGGTGAGCCGCGGCCATGTGATACCACTGGTTGTGCCAGACGTCATTCGCGTTGAGCATTATCTTAGCTAGGGTCCAGTCATCGTCTTTGTCTAGAGGAGTGTAGATCAAAGGTGAGCCGTTGTTGGGACGAATAGCTAGTGGAAGGAATTCCTGCGAAACAGGATGAATGAAGAACAGCGCCTCACATGCACCAGCATATCGGCTTTTTGTCAAGGTCAGATTCGCCAGACTGCTGTGATCGACGATGAATAAACGCCCTTCTTTCTGTAGTGAACGCTGTGTCTTTGTCGTGATCTTCCGTGCAATCTTGTCTTCGACGCGCAGTGCTACGCGCTCATCTAGTTTGACTCGTCTTAAGCTTTCAGGGTGTACAGATAGGCGCTCCATTGAAAAATATAGATCGGATTTGGCATTGTGGAGGACTCCTTCAGCAAGACCGCCAGGAACGCTGTTCTGCCACTGGCCATCGTATAGCTTCAGATAATCTTCCAAAGAGTCTAGGGGAAGGGTCTTGGGATCGAAGTATTAGCAACAGCAATGGTTAACATCACAGGATGCATTCTTATGACTTACCCCATTTAAGGATGCTTGGGCGTGGGCAACGTCCTGCTCTATATGCTGGTAGACAGGTGCCTCAGCTGTTTCAAATGCACTGTAGTGCGCCTTGACGGCCTCTGTTCCAAGTGGTCCCGAGGGCCATGGATCAACACCGATGAGGGTATCATCCGTTCCGTATTGAAAGCCTCGACGCGTCTTTTCGATTGCGGCAGCTCGGCCTGAAGCGTTGCTTGACGGGAGTGAAAACGGTCGTGGCGGATTTGCTGTTGCGACGACCCCAGCGACATTAAACAGCAACGCGATATTCAAGAGCATTTTGGTTCTTACGTCGAAGAATGAGAATTAAAGACTAACGGTTGGTTGATGTCGCCGCTGGGTATGAGATATCGTTTATATACGTAATTACCATTCAGCAACGAGCAGGCGTACAACGAGGCTAATAGGACGTCAACGGCCGTCAAAAATGATTTTACAGTGGTAGCGCTGAATCATTGACTTTCAGTAATTTCCTATTTGCCCATCAGCAGCCTAAAACTAAAACTTATGGTCGGCAAATGGTGATGTAGCATTGACCTCCACAAGTCGGGGCACCGTCGGCCGAGTTCGGTGCCCGCGGATCTGTTAAATTACCACGATGCATTGCTGCAACTTCTTGTCGTTGAATACCATAGGTTCGACTAATCCATTTTTTCATAGTCGCGTTATACGTCCTTTTCTTTGACGAAGCGTGTATGAGTGTTGTTAGCATCCTGCCATGATAGCAGAGATAAGATAGACACGTCAAGGGTCGGCACTAAATAATTGAGTAAAAGTCGGAGCAGTATATCTTTCGTTATTGAGTAAAGACAGGTCTGCTGTTCTCACAACCTAGCAATTAGCTCTTAATCTACTACTGTTGCCTATGTTTTAGTTTGAACTATTAGCGAAATCTTAACTTACCAATCGCCAGCAGCTTGGCCAACTGTCGCAAATATGACTTTGCATTGGGACCAAAGGAGCCCTCCCCAGCTATAAGAGCAGACCACCAATTGCCCTTTCCGAGGCAATGGCAAGGGGCTCACGGACCCAAGGCATAGCTCGGCTCTTTCGGGACAGTAGAGCAGGGCAAGATATCACAATTCAGAACATCCAACATAGAGTTTCAAGGCCTAAGCCTGCTTTCGGTATCTCAGCTAGCCACATTTTTGCCACGTCGAGCTTGCATAGGTGAGCAAATCAGGTATTTGGCCCAGCTCCTGCTTATGTGTCTGTGTGTCAACCCTCCTTTAAGATGGCGAATGTTACGAGCTGCGGGTTTAACGTCATATCATGAAAGAAAAACCACCTTGGGTCCTGACTCCTGAACCCTGGCTCGTGCTGGTTCAGCATGTCTTAGTTGTTAGCTAGATGTGTTATTTGTAGCAGATACTTGTGGCTGAGAGCTTAAAACAGCCGACAGAACTTAGTGATGGTTCAGCTCGCTGCGGGACAGCGGAGCGGGGTTACAACAGCTCTTATGCGGTCAGACCTTATCCCCAAAGTTGCCTAGTTATATAACTTCCTTCGCTGCGCTCAGCTAGCTTCTTGATATCTCGGGACTGACCTGGGATCATGGCGCCCAATCAAACCGTTCTGTCAACGGCCGTTCGAATTTGGACGACTAATATCGCAAAATTCACGTAGCTGCAAACGGGTGCCATATGACTTTAAGTTGGCATTGAGTCCCTGCCTATATAAGGCGTTTGTTCTGCGGTATAAATCAACACTGAGATCTAAATACCTAAACCGAAAACTAAACACACGTAAACCACCACACCGCCCGCACCTTGCTTGACTCTTATTGCCATGACTTGTAAGTTAACAATAGCGCCTGGAAACCAGAAGCACCTTGCCCCTCCATACTGACCACACATATGCCTGCAGCCGAACCATTTGTAAGGTTGGAACTCTGGCATCCGTACCTAGACGAAGCAAAGTCCGCGTTGAATAGCCTGCAGCTCGCTGTCGATGAGAAAGCGGGCCCGCCCGGTGCCCCCCTCGAATGGGAATGGGATGGGTTTCTCAAGGACTATACCTGGGAAGATAGCGCTTTCTACATCAACATCAAGACTGCAAACCTGACCAAGCCACAGAGGCTCAAGACCTACAACATCTTCAAAACGGAGTTCGACGCCCTGATTCACGGCACTATGGTGTTACATACGGACCTTGGATTCCTGAAGACCATTGGTGACCCCTTCGTCACGCTCACTGTGGATAAATCCAATGCTGAGATAATAAGCGTCGCCATACTTAAACGTGTGCGAGAAGCAAACGACGACGCCCCCGGGGATCTCCCAATCCAATTCCCTGACATAGAACTTGGCGACTACACTTGTGACGTCGTCATCTTCACTTCGGATCTAAGTAAAGCGGACAAGCGCAACACCTTGAAAACCTTTCGTACAGTGTTCAACGACCTGTATGACGCCAAAAGAGGGGCGGTCAGCCTCAATGCGGACCCCGGGTTCCTGAAGATCATTGCGGAACCAGTCTTCGCCGTCGACTTTGACCGCAGTTTGTATTCTGCGGAAATAGATGAGCTGCTACATGTGGTGCCCATATTGGCCGAGGAGGACTTGGGGCCAGTGACTGTGACTGCGGAGGGCAATAGCCGCTTGCTGGTTAAGTTGGAGGACCGTGATGTCGATGAACAGGTTCCGAGTATGGTATATGCAGTGATTGAAATGTCTTTGAGAAAGATTCAAGAGGCAGATATTCGGTTTAATATAACACCGCTACAGGATAGGGAGTAAGTAAGAGGGAAAATTTTATATTATTTATTAATTATATATAACCTATTAGATAATATAAAACAAATACCTAAGTTATTATAATTTATATATATAAAAGGAAAAGAACTAATATACTTAATAAGTAAGTAACCTAAATAAGTAAGTAACCTAAAAATCTTAACCTTTAAGCTTAATATCTAAATAAAAACACTATAAACTACCTAATCAGTTAAAATTATTTACTATACTTATTTCTAGAGGCTAGAATATCCTCCTAATAGGTTCTTATATTATAACCGGTATTCCTATATACTCTATAGTGCTAAATACCCGGTCTAACTGACCTTCTTTAACTACTACTTCTTAATAATTCTATTACTACCTATATATTAATATCTATCTAATTAATTACTTATAATATATCCTATATAGTTATAATCTGTCCTTTCTATAATCTTATCCTTTTTACCTTCTAGTAATAGCTTAGTATTCTATTTACCTCTTTAAGATTTTAGACCTAATCTCTTAATAGGATAACCTTATATATAACTACTAATATTATGTTTATATTTAACTTAATAGCTTAAATTATTAATTCTAAGGAGTTACTCTTATATATAATAACTTATCTAGTAAGGTATTTAAATTAAGATTAAGCTTTTATTATTATCTTTAGGGTCTTTAAAACCTATAGACTTAGTAGTTAATTTATTTCCTTAAGAGGTATTAAGGTTTATAGCTATATATTAAGCTTTAAGAT
>JAAVUB010000382.1:0-26881 GCA_014898885.1 Fusarium lyarnte (nom. inval.)
GATATATGAAGCGGTTTACTCTCTGTTTGACGAGAATTGAATTGAATATCTTCCAATTTAGATATACTACTACGAGTGAGAGTATCTGCCAGGGACCAGTACGTCTAACTTCTCCTCGCTATAATCTGTGCCTTCTCTAAGATTCTTACATCATTCCTAGTGTTTCCAGTATTAGCGACTAAGGCTCCAAAAAGTGTAAGAACAACCGTGTTTCTACCACTTTGTGTGCCTTCCAATTCTCCAAAGACATCTGCCCAACGATCGGTGCCTTCCACTGGGATCCCAACCATAGCACCGTGACACTGATAGTTACTTTTGGACTTTCGCATAAGTAGTCGAAGAACATATGCGTCATTACAGAGGTCCATGAAGCCATCGAGTAACCTCGCTTTGTCTTCCGTGGTCGCTTCATCAATGATGAAAGGTGCAAAATCATCGTACATTTGCCCCGCGAGTCCCTTACCAAATGGACCTTTTTCCATTCCAACAGCTTCGATGCTTTTCATTGTCGACAACCGCCATTTTGTCAAAATGTCATTAGAAGCTAAAAGCTGTTAGTGGCTGATTTTATAATGGACATAGGGTCCTACCATTGTTTTTGACCAGGAAACGTTCGAAGTGACTTAGACCAGTGAATACGTTCTCAGCTTTGGAAGACACCACATCGTCTTCTAAGTCTGGCTCCACTGTGCCGAAAAACTCATAGGCAAGGATCTCATCAGCCAAGCGCTGATAGACAAGTGATCTTAGTATGAGTTTCCGGTTTGCTTGCGTGGCCCTTTTCCATGAGCTAGCTAACTCTTTCGACAGGGTGAAAGTTTTGCCCTCAGTGCATAGCTGTTTCCCTTCCATTCGATACACCCGGCTAGATACTAATTTCTGGACCTTCTGGCGGAGTCCGACAAAGGCAGAGACCACTTCGTGCTCACTAACTTCTGGGTAGGAGTCGCTCTCGTGCATAAAGTCACGCAAGCTCTGCTCTTTGGCACGTAGCTTCTGTACCTCAAGTTTGTAGGAATCCAGCTCAGCAGCCAACTGTTGAATAGTCGCTTCTCTGCGCTGGATCTCGAAATCGGCTTGTTGAAGTTGAGCGGTGTAGTCAGGCGTCGCATAAAGATGACTTGGTCCGTCAGATAAGCTTTCCTGAAATGTAATTGCACGGTCAGCGCTTATTGCTAATAGAAAACGATGGTCTGCTCAATAGACTCACTCCAGTCTGTGATAAGCGCTCCCAAACTGTAGCTGGTAATCGTGCAATTTGCTGAGCTAAACGATCACATTCGACTTGGACCTCTCTTGCGAATGGCGACCCGCTTTGCGTATCAGTCGGCCCGGAGATGGTTTCCCCTGGCGAGGTATTCTTACTCTGACTCTTTCTAGTTGGCATAGCGGAATCAGAGGAGAACAGATCGAAAAGTCCTCTAATCATTTGGATAGCACAAAATCTTTTTTAAGCCCAGGTACCAGCAGAAACTGAGAAACGAATGAGTGGAGGGTTGTTTCAGGAAAGGCAGCACCTCGGCATTTGAAGTGTTCCCAGTGCCCAAAATTGTCTTTTCTTGCGATTGAGATTGCCGGGGTTCAATGCCGAAACCTCGGCGGATTCATTGAAAAAAGAATTAGAAAGGAGAGCGGCAACAGCAGGATCCCTAATGGCCAAGCCAGGAACTTGTTTGTGACTGTTGGTGATGTTGCTCAACCAACATGCATAAGTCCATGAGCGGTTCCATAATTAGCTCCCTAGCTTCCTAATAGACGACGCTAAGACGATATTTGTGGTCGCTGCACTAAAAACCTGTACATCGCTGATATTGTAAACCGTTAAATTAAATCAGATGGCAAGTGTTTCGTTGGCTCCCAGGGTTGCAATTGACTTCTTTCCTGTTTGCGGTTGTCTGTGTAATCTTGTCCATAACTTGTTCTCTGCTTCACGCTCTGACTCTCACTCGCCATGCCAGTTGATCTCAACGATATAGCGGACCGTTTGTCAAAAATGACCCCACTGACCAGTTCATCAGATGACAAACTCATCATTGCTCTGGACTTTGGGACAACATATTCTGGCGTCGCATATTGTTTCACAAACCAGCGGGACTGCACCCCTATTTCAATCAAGAATTGGCCAGGTAAGTCAACACAAACCTCTCATCAAAAATCATAATTGACTGACGAATGTTGTACTTCAGGAGCAGAGAGCCCTGATGCACCTAAAATCCCAACCTTAATCAAATATGACAAGAAGAATCCAGATTCGTTTACTTGGGGTGCAGCACTCAATAACCAGAGCGACGGCATAGTCGGAGTTAAACTTCTACTCGATGTGAAGCAAGATATTCCTATCTATATCCCCGTAAGAAATGTGAAGAAAGACATCAGCGCACTGCCAAAACCGCCTGTTGAAGTCGCTGCCGACTTTATTGGCGCCATCTATGGCCACGCGATTTCTGAGATCTCGAATAAGTTCTCAAAGGACTACGTGGCTCTCTGCCATAAAGAGTATGTCCTATCAGGTAAGAGACCACCGCACGGAACTAAATGCCCCAATCTTTAACAGCCCAAAAAGTTCCAGCTGTATGGTCTGACGCTGCAAAGGATGCCACACTAAAGGTATGACCGCCTTATCCTAACGTCTAGAGCTTCACAATGTTGCTTACAAATTTGGTTTTGTAGGCAGCTGAAATGGCAGGACTGAGTCCTGTTCACTTGATAAAGGAACCAGAAGCTGCTGCCTTATGGACTGCCAAGAAGATGGATCGTAGATTGAACAAGAACGACTGTTTCATCGTTTGTGATGCTGGTGGAGGCACCGTGGATTTAATCTCATACCAAGTCGAAGCAGCGCTTCCCAGGCTTGAGGTCAAAGAGATCGTTCCCGGAACGGGTGAGTTGCTCAATGAGCTGGACGATTTGTTCTTTAGTGCGCCATACTAAGAGACTATCTAGGTGGCATGGCCGGGTCCCTGGGGCTGAACAAACTCTTTTCCAGTGAGGTCGAGCAATTGGTAGGGGAAGATCAATGGCTTCAGCTGAAGAAAAGCAGGGCCTTCCATCTAGCCAGCAAACAGTTCGATCGGGAGATCAAAAGGTCTTTTCGAGGGGGAATTGAAGAAGAGTACTTCGTTAACTTTCCAACCGCCAAACTGGAAGATGATCTCGACTTTGGTCTCGAAGCGAGTACCTGGAGACTGACTGGGTATGATGCTCCTGCGTTCCATTCTTGATGTTTCAGAATTAACGAATCTCTCACTGCTAGAATTGAGCTCAAGCGAATCTTTGACCCCCTCATCAACGATATTCTTAGACTTATCAATGACCAGGTCCAGAGGGTACGATTGAAACAAATGGATGATGGCATCAAGGTTCGCTGTGGCACTTAAAGTAAACATTGTTCTGCTAACAGATCTAGGGCATTTTCCTTGTCGGCGGTTTTGGAAGCAATCAGTACTTGATAGAAAGGGTGCGAAAAGATCAACCAAACATAGACATTCTGCAGCCGCCCGATGCCTGGGCAGCTATTGCAAAGTAGGTTCGGTTCGAGATTGAGGGAACTGTCTTTACTGACCTCCCTTCTTTTCGTAGAGGGGCAGCCCTCTCCAGGTTGCCAGGTGAGGCAATTGTGACGAGTACCTCCGCAACACGACACTACGGAGTGCGATCGTGGCATGTGCATGATCCTGTTCTCGATGCTGGGCAGCCAACTATGTTATGGCGTGACGGTACTACGAAGTCACAACGTGTAAGAAGTTCCAATATCGTTACTTTGCTTTGGAACTAACAAGACCAGATGACATGGTACATCAACATTGGTGACAATCTTGTCAGGGACCAAACTATTAAGTTTCCATTTTGCTCAGACTTGAACAATATAGACGACCCGTCATGGCTCATCTTATACAACACACTTTTCGAATGCGAGGAGAGGTCAGTATGACTTGCTGTCCACGTTAAAAGTGCTCGACTTTCTAACTCGCTAACTAGAACAGCACCTCGGCATCCTCTGAGCAGTGGTATGTTCGGCAGCAACTGTATCTTGAAGTCCGACATGTCAACTGTACCGAAGTCGAAGTTTGAAAAGAAGATTGGTGAGTGACGAGCACATCATCTCGGGGGACGTATCGTTGACTCAAAGTGCTATTCAGATCCGAAAGGACTGTCATAGTGAGTGCTTGTCTTCACACAATATTTACTCGAGGATGCTAATCCGTCAACTCAGCTGGCAGCTCGACTATGATCTAGTGGTCTCATTGAAGTCCGCAGTTATGAAGTTCTCGATTGAGGTTGACGGGGAATCTTTTGGTACTGTGAATGCGAAGTACAACTAGAGAACTGGAGGCCATGCTGTGGCTGTTGCAGTTTGTCTGTATATTTGCGGAATTGCCCAGAACGTTGAGGAGAGTATGATTTAAGTAGTGCTATGTGTATGACCTTAGGACTATGAGTAATTGTTGTCTATCGTGATTGTTATGTCATCGTGTATCAATACCGTTCCTTCAGTCAGACTGTCAATGGGTGAAAAATCCAGTCAAAAATGACAAAAGAACCATTGCTACTTCATGGCATGGGTCTAACTGGTGACAATGATCATGTTGTCGCCCCAGGATGATAACTTGACTTGCATGAGCACGGCATCGTAATGCGAAAGACAGTCAGCCACGGAAAGTCAAGCGGGCCGAAAATTTAATATTAATGTATTCTTACCAAAGTACATACATAAAGATTACCAAAAGAGATCAATACCACTTATTTCACCGCAAGTATATCTTTCTGGGATTGATTTACTTAATTTCCTATTGAGTTATTTTTCTGTTGAACTAATAATCGATAAACGCGATAACCTTGAATGTAAACCAGGTTTGTTTGACGCAACATGGCCAGGCAGATTACGCTGCTTAATCACTTTGAGTCCAGAGCGACACTCAACCTGATAGTGAATTTGAGCCCACGGGTAATCTGTCAAGTCGACTTCCAATAACATGCATCAGCGAGGGTGACACATAGCACTCTTTCAATCTACAAGTCAGAAATAAGCTACGCCATCCAAAGTCTTATTCTATATAGAAGAAGCGATCGAGGCGAAAGGCGAGTACTGCACGGGGTTGCAGCAGCAGATGACCCCTCAGTGCTTACATCACATGATCCGACAACGTCAACCTGCTCAGCCATGATGATTACCTGCGGACTCCGCATACAATTCTCCGTCCGATGGACTTGGCATACCATTCTTGATGTTCTAAGTGGGTACAAACCCGAAGCGGAATACATTATGTAAGGAATTTCCCACATTGAAGACTCGCATTCGGGACCTTTCTTCTTTTACAGCTCTCTTCAAGTGCGACGCTTCCAGTCTTTCGCCACTTCTAGAGATTAAGACAGGACTCTTTCTTCAGATGTCGTCTCTAAATCCCCAGTGACTATGATCGCCTTGTGTTATTGTCACTACGACGAATCGGACATTATGTTGCCAAGGCTCGCTTTCGCTTGACACTGGACCATCATCATACACAGAATGATTGTCAACTTTCATCTCCAATCTATGTGACAAGTGATTCTTAGTATATAAACTGCATCAAATCTTCTTCATTCAAACTGTTCTATCATCCTAATCTCAGTACAACAGCATCCAAACTTCTAATTCCAATAGCTTTACCTCTAACCCCGCAATCATGAAACCTTGGACAAAAGCAATTCTCTCCCTGGGTCTCTTCTCACCCCTTATCTACGCCAAAGTATCGTGGCCAAAGCCAACGAGCGGCAGCTATACTCTTGAAGACTTTACCTTCGACTCTGGCGAGGTCATTGACTCCCTCAACATCCGCTATCAGACCATCGGCGAGCTCAAAGTCAAACCCGATGGATCCAACAACGCTGTTGTTCTCCTCCATGGCACCACAGGGTACAGCGCCCAGTTCCTCGTCGAAGAGTTCGCTGGTGCCCTCTTCAATCCAGACCAGCCTCTCGACACCAATGAATACTTCATCATCATGCGCGATGCGATCGGCCATGGAAACTCAAGCAAGCCCAGCAACACCGGTCTCCATGCTTCATTCCCGAAGTATCAGTATCCTGACATGATTCGTGCGGATCATCGACTGTTGACGGAGCACTTCAAACTTAACCGGACCCGTTTGACGCTTGGCGTCTCCATGGGCGGTATGCACACTTGGATGATGGGCGGAGAATATCCGGGCTTTTCGGATGCCTTGATGCCCATTTCTTCCTCCCCAGTCGAGATTGCTGGCCATAATAGGCTGTTCCGCAAGTTCATCACTGAACTTATCACCATTGATCCAGCATGGAAAGGTGGCGATTACGAGAAGCAACCTGCTGCTGGTCTTGGTGGTGCACTCATGATTCAGCTTGTCCTTCTCTCGTCTCCGTCATACTGGCAGCGAGCTTTCCCGACTCGTGAGGCCGTCGATAAATTTGTCGACGAGCAAATTCTTCCTCGCCTGGAAGAGTTTGATGCCAATGATCAGCTGTATGCATGGAATTCATCCCAGTCCTATAATCCCAAAGCCGGTCTCAAGAACATAAGGGTTCCTTTAACTGCTGTTAATACTGCCGATGACCTGCTAAATCCAATTGAACTGGGATTCTTGGAGGATGGTGTCACGAACGACATGACGCCTGGATACGGCCGAGCGGTCACTATTCCTGCAAGCAATGCGACCACTGGCCACGATAGCTACATCAAGGCAGATCTTTGGAAACAAGAGCTTGAGAAGCTCCTAGATAGATCTCGAGCATGAGAAGGATGTGGCTACGACGGGACTAATTTGATCAATTGAGACAATAGAAGATCTAGCGATGCACAAAGCGTACAGTCTAAGGCAGTTTTCCATATAATTGAATGATATACGAAATATTGAGTCTGAGAAACATTCGATACGTCGACTCCATAATATCGATGCGTCAGTGATGAGGATTTGACGTCACTACAATGAGATTGATGAATGTGCTCAGTGTGAGGTCATGACATCATGAAAGGACCTTGATAGCATCACTACCATAAATAGTGCTTCTGGTCCTTGGTTTGCAATCTTCCATCTCACGTTATTCTGCTCATTAAGAACACAATTCCACCATCACCTCAGAATATCAATCACCAATCCAACATGTCTAATCCCAAGCAAGGCGGAGATCTCTTCGACATGGCCAAGGACGGCACATCCAGTAAGCCCTATCCTTATCTACCAACATCTTTGACCTTTCTAAAATGAAGTTCCAGTCCCTGGCGATGCCGGCAAGCAAAACACGATCAAGTCCGTGCCCAATCCTCACCAACGCGATGGTGAGGCTGCCGGTGGTCTTGGCTCATCCGACCTAGCGGGTGCAGCGGATAACGCCGTCCTTTCAGCTTCCGAAGGCCGAGAGTTTGGGGTAGGTGAAGGAATTAGCGCTACGGGTCATGATATTCCTCAGTCTGTCACAGGAAAGCCTGGTGGTCGAGGTGGTACTCAAGGAAAGGAGGATATCAGAAGAGCTACAGGCGCTTTTGCCAACAGGGAGAACTAAGTAACGAATCAGAATACAATGACATACAAGAGCGAGTTTATAGACAGGCTGTGCGTAAGGTTGAACTGTGTGACTAGCTGCCGACTCTGGCCTAGTCAGATGGGATGCAGTTCAGCTGTCGGTTGAATCCTGACTACCCATGGCCTACTTGGTAGCAATGGCAACGTGAGCCTGGAACATTATCTTGTTCTTGCCATCCCCAAGGTTCTCATAACCTTCCGTCTCAGTCAGCGCCTTGACGACTGCCTCAACAGCTGTATCCCAGTTCTCCTCATCCGACTCAAGCCATCCCACCTTGGAAGTGCCTCCAATGAAGCTCCAAATCATTGTCGCAAAACGCCTAAGATCGCCGATAGTAACATGAACATCCTTCTGGATGAATCTCAGTTTCTCCGCTTCAAACCCTCCTTTGATGATGACGTCCTTCAAAAAGTCTTTGTCTTCCCATTTATCCAGCCCTTCTCGAGGCAGAGGCGTCCCAGCCGGCCGAGTTTTCTTCGCTGCTGCGTGGATGGCAGGAATAATTGGCGTATGGGCCCATGAGTTGAGAATAGCCACACCGCCAGGTTTCAAGGTACGGTGCATCTCTTTGAGTGCGTCGACGCCGTCGTTTGGGAGAACGAACAGGAGCGCATTGCCAATACAGTGAGTGAAAGTCTCATCGGGGAAGTCAAGGTTAGACGCGTCCATCTTGAGAGCCTCGGCAGGCCACTTGTTTGTAGCTATATTCTTTCGGTATATTTCCAGAACGTCGTCGTTAATGTCGGTGCCTTTGATGGCAATATTGTCTTGTTTCAGGCGAATGATAGCTTCGCTACCTGCTCCAAGACCGCAACCAATATCGTGAAAGATGATTTCGGAATGGTTGAATGGCTTGAGGAAGGATAGGGAAGCAGCAGCCAGTCGTTCCATTGCATCACCGACGATCTCGCCGTACAGCTCCGGGGTAGGCTTCAAGGCCTGCTTGGGCGAGAAGGTTCGGTCGGACTCTGGGGCATTCATGATGTGACTATGGTAGTAGTAACGGCTTCGAGACTGAATACTTTTCTTCTATGTTCAAGACATTCGGGAACCTCCACGACAAGGAGTAAGGCCTTTGATGTACATCTATGTCAAATGTTTCCGCGATGTCTCCGCTTACGATATTGCTGGGCCTCATAAGTTTCCGATATCTGAGGATCTGAGTAAGCAATTCCACTACTATATCTCATGATTTACGACGGTAATATCTATATATTAATCCAATATCAGCTTGCTATATGTTTAAGAAAGATACCTGTGTAGCTTCCCTTAAGCAATAATTACATAATTGGGACAATCACCCCGAAGTCTTCATCCATCAAGGGACTGCTATCGCTGGTCAAAGAATATATAAGGGTTATTAAAACCGCACGATAAATGAGGACGTCATCCAGTGGGTGAACGGTCGTATCAGGTAACTTCCATGCGCGGCTCTTGTTACCTTCGCCTCCATCACCATCGACTTCACCTTCACCAACCTCGTCCTCCAGAGACGGTTCTTCTGTTTGCCAAATATCCCATATCCTTTTGAGACCCTCAGATGTGTCACACTTGATTTTCTTATGGGAAGGACTTGAGGAAGTCCACTCAGATGTATAAAGACAATCGAAGCTGTCATGTTTCTTAATTGCCTCCAAGAAACAGCGAAGTTTCCCTTCTAATCCACAATCGTTCGATAGTGCTGTTGCGTTCTTGGCGTGAGAGGCTGCCTCGGAAACGGGCTGTTGCTGAGCGGCGTCGATTATTTGCCGAACCCCATCGCCGATAACACTTAAGGTGAGCTTTCTGCACAAGACTTGGGACTCAATCTGTTTTAACCATGCATCGATAGTTTTCACTTCTTCCGAAAGTAGCCACTGATCCCTTTCGGATTCGTGCTTGTATACGCGGTCTTGAGTAAGGCTCTCTTTAAGATAGGTCGAGGAACCCTGGTAGACTTCCTCACTCAGTTCGAGCTCGTTGATATCCGGATTTATTGTTTCTTTAGCCCAAAAAGTAACGGTTTCAACCATATCAAGACTGCTTCTGAAACTATTCGCTAATGGGCCGTGAAACATTTCCCAAGAAGCCAGAGACTTTAACCCCCAGGATCGGCTTTGAAGTAATAGAGTGTCAAGACGTTCGCGGAGTTTGGCCTTCTTGTGCGGAAAGAAACGTGGAAGGACATCTAGATCTGGGGCAAGTGCCATCAGTAGGTACAGAGGACCATTTGCAAAAAAGTCTGGATGGAAGCCCCCCAAATAATCAAGTATGTTGATACATGCTGGTTTTGGCTCCTCATTGCGATGGAGGCATTTATGTTGTACGCTCCTCAGGAAAAGATCATTATATTCTTGATCATCGAAGTCATTGAAGGTTAGTAGTTCGCCCATATCAATAAATCTTTGGTCCTGATAATCCTTGCGGCTGAGTTCCGGGATATTCATTTGACCATAGGCCTGAAGTAATCGTCTGTGTATCTCGCTGTGCCCAACAAGGTCCAGAGAGCGAATACTCCCATAAGTCTCGAAGAATCCAATAGCGCCCAACAGTGGATGTTGCCGAAATATAAGATTGAAGTAAGTATGGCGAACCCTGGGTAAGCCAGATTCTCGGTCAAAAGTTAGGCGACCAATTCCTTACGAGAGAATCATAGCCAAAGTTGTAACAAATCTGATTGAACCATGTGCTGGGACAGCCGAGAACTCCGAAGGAATAAAGTCGGCCCCAGTTAGTTTCACCAGTTCCCAAGCCGCCGTATGGTCGAGGGATAGGTGTGTTAAGAGAGCAAGCCATGTTGCTGGAAAGTAATCTTCTTGTTCTCTCCGGAGCCTTCCTGACTCATCATGAGAACTTTTAGGGCTCTCCATTGATCTTTCCAAAATCGTGAAATTAAGGGACATAGCCATTAGAATTGGAGTAGACGAGATAGTCCGAAATCTCATCTCAGACCAGTCGAACTTGCGATAATTGAGCCGTGACCACGGACCGATGGCATAAGCTCTAGATTTAGGGCGGCCAGGACCGGCAGTTAAAAAAGCTTGAAAAGCGGTTAAAGCTGCAAAAGCAATCGCAATAGCGCCGATGATCGCCGTGCATATAAAGGTCAGAGGATCCCAGTTATATTCACTGTTCTGCTCCTGGATCTCACTGAGGATACTTGCGATAGTCTCCAGCATGCATTCTGTAGTATTAAGCAAGCACTCGGCATTATGTTTGGACGCCATGTTGATAGTAGGAAGTGCAGCTAGAGGTGCGAATGATGGAGAGAGAATTGTTGCAGAAGTTGGAGGTGCCTATGAGATTTGTATAATCGCTTAACTGCACAGCGGCGGTTGAAACCTCAATTTCATAACCTGCAGTCCACTTAGGCAGCTACGCATCATTTCCTATTAGTTAGGCTTCGTATCACACGAACTTTGGTCGTTGTTGGGCGGCAATTCGATATCTGCGAGTGCCGTGGCTGCAGATGATAACCAGGGTTTTCTTTGGTGAAGGTATCACTCTTTTCTCTTTCCTCAAACTGTGAAAACATCTTAATGGCTGTTTTAGAGACCTCATGCAAGCCACATGCTTATCCGGGAAATGACCAGCACAGCTGAATATACCCATGTATTCGTGGCTCTGGCGTTGCCCGACTATGAAGCTTACTTGAAAGTACATGTGCTCTCGTCACTTTTAAGGCTGGCATGCCATCCTCAATCAACAGGTTGACAAGCCACTTCTCCGTGTGGATATACCGTATAAGGTCATGAAATAGGGTAGGTTCGCTTTTACCCCAGGTTCCCCTCATTGCGAATCTGGACTTTACTGATGAGGAAGTAAGCGGGAATAATTGCGAGGAAATGACGTAGTGGGGTTCTGCCGAGCACACGTGACAGTTCGAACAATGAACGGGCGGGCGTAAAGGAAAGAGGCAGTATTCCTGGCGACGTCGTTTCTTTATTGATGCCCTCAGTTATTCCTCTAACAAGTTACTGCAAACGCGTTGGGTGATTGCCAAATAGAAGAGTGCGGCCGGAGGGTGCAGCCACTTTATACCCGTAAGCTTAAGTTTAAGGTTACGGTGCAAAGGGTCTGATACAACACGGCTGCCTGATCTTTTCGCATGAGACAATGCAAGGTCAAGTATCACGGTCGCATGAGTAGTATTGGAATCCCGGTGAAGATCGAAAATGTCTGAGGGTATTGTGTTGATAATCTGGGGGTCATGGATCAGCGAGAATCTGGGGATGCTGATCATGGAGCAATGATGGAGTGAGCGTTTGTCCAATTAAGTGGCCGAACACTGCAAGAGTCAGATGACAGACGTGACCAACGCCCGTTATCCAGCACTACTCAATTGAAAATGTGTTGATCAAGATCATCAGGCGTTGTTCATTCCATCTCCGCATTTCAACAAACAATAGAATCAGTCTAAAACCCCGCCATCTCACCAACGCTCTCACCAAGATCGATCCCGAAGCATGGCACAAGCCAAGACCCAAACAAATCCGACCCTTCCGTTTAGGCACCCTTATTCCACCGTCGCACCAACCTCTCAAAACGGAAAAAACGAGCGTTGATGGTCTCATCCTCTTTCATCAAGTAACCATTACAGTTTAGCGCATGTCTCAGTGATGTTACACTGCACATAACCAGAGCAAGTTTTCCAACGGCAGATACATCAGAGTTTTCAACTACGAGCTTCTAGACTTGAGGGATATTTCTCAATAATTTACTCAAGTCATACTCAGTCCATAAAATGTTCAGAATGGCTGCAAATTGGGAGAGCTATGGGCAGCGCTACTGTATTTTTATTTGGATGCCTAGAGGATATCTCCACTTGGAAGGGGAAGAATATGGATGCCTTGGCAAGTGTCTCCACTACGTCATGTGTGCCGCTTATCCGATGACGTTTAGGCAGCCGAATTAATCGGTACGTATCCATGTTTTTCTGCTCGCGAGATCCCCAGACCCCAAATTTCAAGGTGCTCAGCGGCTTTTTGCTAGCGCGTGGAGACCTCGAGATGATTCGTTGGAGCGGAGACACCTTCTCCAACTTTTAGGAAGGATCTCCATGGGGAAAAAGAGGAGGTGAGCTGAGATAGTTGCTGTTGATACTGCTCTCATGCCAGAGATTGCAAGACATTGACAGTTGTTCTTCGATCTTGATGTCAATTGTATTACAGACTGTGAGATACGGTAAAGGATGGAATCATCCGCTGGAATGGAAAGTTACCCTGTCAACTCCCGTGTTCAACATCGGAGCATCCAGTGTAACCCAATGCAAGAGAATAAAGAAGAGCCCCTGGTTCATTCCGAGACAATAACCTTAACGTTTCCACAATTCCCAAGTCCATCTCCAAATTCTGGTGGTCAGATATCCAAACGTGCATGTGGTGGATGCGCTTAAACGCCCGCCCACCCATCTTCCTCACCCTTAGACTGGCTCACAAGATGGGGATGAGCCGGGGATGAGCGATGATCCTATCCAAACTCATCCGCCCCAGGTCTCACCCGCATCTCAATTGCCAAGTTATTTAACAGACCCTTGGCCTCTTGTTTTTCTCTTGGCTCCTCAGTCCCTCACACTTCCTTCTCATCTTTGCATCAAGACTCACAAATTACAATGGATAACAAGGAATTCGGCCCTGACGTCCCTCAGGCGTCTCACAATGAGAAGGACGGCCTCGGCAATGTGCTGCCCAGTGCTACAGGCCGTCGTGGTTCGACTGCCCTGAACATCGTTGAGAATCCACTCAAGGTACGCTTGGCGATCTCTTGGCTCATCGCCGAGCTTCTTAGTCAAATCGCCAAGAAGCTCGGCAATGATGACCCCAACCCAATTGATATGACGTTCACCTATCACTTCAATTGGTATCTACAATTTATCTTCAATTACTGACACTCATATTTGCAGCGTGTCACACCCGAACAAGCAGCCCACGATGCACGTGTCTTTGCCGAAACACACGGCCTCTCCGAACACGCAGACCTCTTCTCCCGCGCCGCACTTGTCGCCCGCGACCAGGAGCAGTTCAACATGGTCAAGGAGCTCAAGGAAGATGAGCGTCAAGCCCTTGAGTACGAGCGTGATCATAAATGGCACGGCCCAAAGATGCTCTGGTACTCTATCTCCCTGTGCGCTATTGGCGCTGCGACTCAGGGCTGGGATCAGACTGGTTCCAACGGTGCCAACTTGTCGTTTCCCCAGGAATTTGGGCTTGATGAGGAGAATAGTGTCCGTGATCAGTGGATTGTTGGACTGGTTAACTCGATTATCTTCTTGACTGCTGGCTTGATGTAAGTTGATCGACCTCCCTGGTTTTCACTGGAGCGAAGCTGACTAGGATAGTGGCGCTTTCATCGTTGATCCGCTGAACCACTACTTCGGTCGTCGCGGTGAAATCTTCATCACGGCCTGCTGTCTCACCGCAACCCCCATCGCCTCCGGCTTCACCCACTCCTGGCAAGAGCTCTTCGCCGTGCGCTTCGTGATGGGCATCGGCATCGGCGCCAAAAACGCCACCGTCCCCATCTACTCCGCCGAGATGGCGCCCGCCCGCATCCGCGGCGCCCTCGTCATGTTCTGGCAGCTCTGGGTCGTCGTCGGCATCTTCCTCGGCTTCTGCGCCAACGTCATCGTCAAGGACACGGGCAGAATCTCGTGGCGCCTGCAGCTCGGTTCTGCCTTTATCCCTTCGTTCCTTTTGGGTGTTGGTATCTTTTTCTGTCCCGAGTCGCCACGTTGGTTGATGAAGCATGGGAAGCATGCTAAGGGCTTCAGATCGATGCAGAGGCTGAGAGCGCATGATATCATTGCTGCCAGGGACTTCTACTACTCCTGGATTATCTATGAGGAGGAGTTGACCGTTGCGAGGGGTGCGGGATATTTCCAGCGTTTGTGGGATTGCTTTGCTGTGCCTCGCATCAGGCGCGCCAACTATGGTGCTTCTACTGTCATGATTGCGCAGCAGATGTGCGGTATCAACAGTAAGTCCCTGGCTCTCTGTGATGGTCAAATCACTAACACTCTCAGTCATTTCGTTCTACAGTTCCACCATCTTCAGAAACGCTGGTTACACTGCCGTCCAGGCCTTGTATGCATCTCTGGGATACGGTGCCATTCAGGTCATTGCTACCATCCCCACCTTGTTCCTCATTGACACCAAGGGCCGAAGAACTCTCTGTCTTATCGTAAGTCATCTAGACTCAATCACCTGCACATCTACTGACATTTTCTAGACTTTCCCCTTCATGTGTGTCTTCTTGTTGGCCGCCGGTCTCTCTCTCCTCAACCACAGCGGTAGCCGTGGCGCTCAGATTGGACCTGTCGTTCTGTAAGTCTCTCGGCCCACTAATCTTGGACTCGCCGACTAACCTATCAGCTTCGTGTATCTCTTCACCATCGCCTACTCCCTCGGAGAAGGTCCCGTCGCATTCCAATACTCTGCCGAAGTATTCCCTACCATCCAGCGTGAGCAGGGTATGGCCTGGGCTGTCTGCATCAACAACACTTTTGGTAAGTCACCGTAGCCTGCTGCATTGACCTATGGACAATCGCTAACACATCAACAGCTGGTATCCTCGGTCTGACATTCCCTCGAATGACCAACGCCATGACTCCTACTGGAGCTTGTACGTTTTATTCACATCTGATCACACTGGAAATTTACTGACATAAACAGTCGGCTTCTACGCTGGACTCAACTTGATTGCTTGGGGCATGATCTTTTGCTTCGTCCGCGAGACCAAGCAACTCACCCTTGAGGAACTTGACCGTAAGTAACCTGCAACCTTCATCTTCAGTACCTTGCTAATTCCACGACAGAGGTCTTTGCCGTCCCTACCAAGCAGTTCATCTCTTACGAGACAAGGGTCTGGCTTCCATACTTCTTCAAGCGACATATCCTTCGCAAGAAGACTGTTACCAAGCCCCCGCCTATCATTGAGCGTGCTGAGCTGACCTTTGACTCCGCTTAAATGTGCCCATCAGTACGCAATTCTGTAATGATGGGTCTGGGTAGTTAGGTGCTGGTGCTGCAATGATTTATCATGATTGACGTTGGTCGGTCGGTGAACAGGTTTCACGATTAGTATTTTATGAGGTTCATGGAGTATATAGTCAAATGGTATACCCTCAGTACAACTATCGTCTTTAGTATGCTTTCCTTCCTAGCATTTATCTACCTTGTGCAAATCCAGACACCGGTGAATCCTGAGATAGACTCGACAGTACTTAGCCGTATTCCTATTGCTGCTCACGGCCAGCCTCCAATGACGAGGCCAAAGCAGCCCAAGTGACGTGCATTGCAGCTGACTAACTAAGTGGCACATCAAAGGTGAAAGTTTTGTAATGCAGACCTGGGTTTCGGCTTGGTCCTGGTCGCATCTACGCTGCGAGCGAAGAGTCAATGGCACATGGAATTACGATGTTACAAACAACCAGGTGCGCTGCCGGTGAATCTTGATATCGAGCGCATTTGACCAGAAGATTCCTTTCCGTTCATAGAGAAAAAGATGAATGATCAACAAATCAATTGACAACTAGAGCGCTATCTTAATGAATCCCATTTGATTAACCATCTTGCGCCAACACTCAGTAGACATAGACAAACTCGTCGTTCTTGGAATCAGTGAGATCCATGAAGGCATTCTGTCCCAAACCATCCTCATCATTATCCTGAGCATTCGCTACATAGTGATGCTCCATACTCAAATCCCTAATCTTAGCAGGCTTGCCATTCTTGACTCTCTTCCTCTCCTGCATCTTGTTCAAGAACATGAGATTGACCAACTGCAACAGAATAACACCAATTAAAGCACCAGTAATGCCCATAGTCTTCGTAAGGCCAGGCTTATAGTACGGCGCATCCTTGGAGCTGAAGAGCAAGGGTCCGATAATGTTACCAGCTGAAACACCAATGTTGTACAGCGACATTATGACCGACTTCTTGGTCGTACCGGCAATGTTGGAGATCATCCAGGAAACGATGAGTGGATTGCCGCCGAAGAGGAAGGCGAGCATGTAATATGCTGCTAGGAGAGGAGCGACGTGATCACGGTTGAGCTGATGCAGCATGACTGCTCCTGCGAGGACTGGCAGCATGACAGCGATGAGGAAGATGGACTTGACACGGTATCTGTGTGCGAGGTATGAAGCGGGGAAGATGACGAGGAGTTGTACAGCGCCGAAGGGAATGTTGAGAAGCGATGTAACGCCCTTACCGAAGCCAAAACCACCAACGATGATAGGACCAAAGGTGTTGGTGACAGCAGCGGTGACGTTGAGACACAAAGCCATGCTGATGAAGAGCCAAGTCTTGGGTTCAATGAGGGCCTCGAAAGCTTGCTTCCAGATAAAGTTGCGACTTCCAGTGCCAGTCTGATTGGCACGCAGACGTTCAATGGTTTGAAGCTTCTCGTGTTCTGTCAGGAATCGGGCGGAGGGAATGTCGTTGTCGAGAACCCAGTAAACAACTGGTGCTGTAAGAACGGTGATGAGACCAGCGAAGAGGAACAGAATGCGCCACGAATCAAGCGAGCCGTTGATCTGGCCCAGGCCAAAGGAAAGCGCAGCAGCAAACATATTCGCAAGACCGTTCGTTCCATACCAACAAGCAACTCGCATCGGCTGCTCAGCACGTCTATACCACTGCGACGTGATGACCGAAAACAGCGGCAAGCACGCAGCCTCAAACAAACCCAGCAAGAAACGCGTCGCAAGAAGGCCCTGGTAGGTAGTACAAGCGGCCATGCAAGTCTGTGCAGCACCCCAGCCAAACACAAGACTAGCCATAAAAATGCGATGAGGAATCTTGACCATCAGCCATGACGAGAAGGGGAGCCAGACGAGCTGTGCGATGGGCGCCATGGAAGAGACCATGGAGTATTCGTTTCCGCTGAGGTTGGTGTCCTCGCGCATGCCCCATACTGCGCCGTAGCCGAGGACGGATTTATCGAGGATTTGGAGGAAGTAGACCCAGACGAGGATGGAGAGGACGTGTTTGTCGGTCTTGCGGCGGAGGCGTTTGTTCTAGACGAGAGTTAGATCAAGATTGAGTAGTTGGATGAACGAGCGCACATCTTCTTCGGTGACTTCAATGTGCTGAGCACCGATCATTTGAGCGACAGCGTCGCCATTGTGAGGATGGAGATCCGGTTTGGCGATCTGAGACTCAACGTCCTCGGAGTGTTGTTGAGAGGGAGCATCGTCACCCTTGAAAGTAGACATTTTGCTGAAATCCGCTAATTGCAAGGAGGGAGTGATGAAGTGAGAGATGCAGATCCCAAAATTGAGAAGAAACAAAGGCCTTCTTATCCTTTAGCTATTCCACCGGCCGACGGGAAGACCGTTAGTGCAATGACATAGAGTTTAAAGGCTGGTCTTGGACTTGGCTCCCCCCACGCGAGCAGAAGCGAGTCTGGGGAAGAGCGAGAATCTGGGGGATTTGTGGACAGCAGCGGGGTGAAGGTGACGAGCGGTGAAGTTCCACATGGTCGATCGTTGCTCCCCAAGGGCAGGGAATGGCGAGTCATGGTCGAAACCTTGCTTGTCCGTGCAATTGCTGGCCGTTCGTGTTGCCGAGGCCAAGATCAGCCTAGCGGATGGTGGTTTTGGCCCTGGGATCAACGTCATTATTGGCACGTGGGGGTCGACGATGCGGAGAAGATATGGGGAATGTGGCCGGAAGTGAACCGCGGTGTGGTTGACTGTCAACCTGAGAGAATACGCATGGCAAGGAGATTTTCTGTGGGGGATGATCTGCGTTGTTTGCATCTGATCTGGTTCGGCAATTGGCTATAGATCGCGGAATTGTTGAGAATTGGATCTTGTATTACAGCGGTGACAATGGTTCCAACGACAAAGGCGACGTTGAATGACTGCCCTGTCAGGCCTGTCGTTTGAGCGGAATTAGCGCGACTGCGCTGAAGACGCCCTTAAAACCGTTACAACACCGCTATGATCGCGCTCCTGAAGAAGTTCCTGGCAATTGACCTTTACCATCGGCAATTGACGTGGGGGTCTTGTTCAAAAGCCGCTCCTAATTCTCAGCTGCTATTCTCCTCGTCCCTTGTGATATTGTTCTCGCACGATCTGTTCTCGCACGATCTAGACCGCGGCGTTATCTCAGATCTTTCTTTGCGGTTCACTGCGACCATTCGGATCCGAGCCTGAGAGCTTTGACCCGCTTTTAGTCTGGTCGACTGTCGACCTGGCATGGTGCATGTCTCAGATTTCCCTTGTAAAGCCTCATGCTTCTAGCTTTAGAGATGAGAGATGCGCATAGTTGCGGCTTATCAGAGGCGTTTCTCTTCACCCCAGCTTTAAATGGCCTTGGTAGTGTTCTGTCCCCGCAGAAGTTGGCGGCAGCGAGACAGAGGGATTGCATGTGAAAGGCGTGATGAGGTATGTCACATTGGGGGCAGTCACCCATCGCCGGATCGAGAGAGTTGATCAGTGATCCTGGAATGAATCGAACGATGTGAAGACTCTAGATACAGCTGGAAATGACGTGAGTGCGCGAGTTGTTTGGTGCGGCACTTAGTCTACCAAAGAAACTGTCGCAATCCAAGACTACCATGGTGCATGAAACTTCTCATTGCTGGTCCATATACTAACTTTGTCCATCTTGGTTCTATAGAATATTGCATATTTGATACGAAAATGACTGGGGGTTGAATAGGAGGATTGTACACAGTAAGTAAAGAAGTGCCAAGTCAGAGTTCTTACAGTATTACTGTCACTTTCTTAGCTGTAAGTGATTTCAGGTTTTTGATAGAATGGCAGTAAAGATAACAGACTTATGCTAATTATTTTGGGTTCATCGATTAACGTTATTCTCATTGTTTCCGTAGACGACTACCTATTCGTTATAAAGATGGTTGGCCGCTGTATGAGATGGACTGTACAGGGTATGCAGAAAAAAGTGACAAGTTGAGACGACAGTCACGATGTCGATCTCGTCTCTTAGCTGCCTCATTTCCTAGAACCCAAAATGCATTATTTAAGGGGCGCAGTACATATAACAAGTCAGAGGTTCTAGGGTTGTCGGGTTAAATTCGTTAGCTGCGGGTTTATAGCGAGTTAAAATAACAGGTTGAAATGGTGAGTTGAACTGGCAAGTTGAAATGGCGAGTTGAAATAACGGGTTGAAATAGTGAGTTGAAATGACGAGTTGAAATAACGGGTTGAAATAACGGGTTGAAATAACGGGTTGAAATAACGGGTTGAAATGGCGAGTTGAAATAATAACTTGAATTTTGGTCCTGCTTTGTACAGCTCCTGATTTACATACTGTATGGCCTAGTAGGAATGTAGGATCTCAATCGGCTTACCCCCACGCTCCAAGACCAGCATCTCAGCGGCTCCGACCGAAATCTCAGCTAACCTCAAAACAACCAAGGACCGACAGCATTAACCCGTACCTGCGCCCGTCTCAGTAAACCCCCACGTTCTGAACGGGCTCACTGTCTCCCCCGTGTTTATTGCCCGACATGCAAATCTGCCCAGAATGCCATTGAAGAAGGATTACCCCAGAATCTTCCCCGCAGATCATCATCGTTTAGACACGGATAGAATGCCGACAGCAGAGTCGGCCCGACGTGGGGGTTACACGATGTGACAAGTTCCTGACTTCATGCTTGCATGGGGTTTGATATTACATTAGTTCGGCGTCTAAATCTGGGGTGTAGTTTATGGAACGTCATTTGAGGAGGGACGAATTGACGGGTTTAGCTACCACTTTACAGGCTTCAACTTACAGTACCCTGAGGAAGTAGCAATCATGACGAACATTTTGGAATCTTTGTTCTCTTTGAAGGGTCGGAAGGCTGTTGTGACTGGCGGGACGAGAGGGATCGGCCAGGCCATGTCATTGTCGCTTGCAGAAGCTGGTGCAGATATCATTCTAGTTCAGGTAAGTGTTCTGTGACGCTGTAGCTTGCGAACCTGACTGACACCATCAAGAGAGACGAAGGAAATATCGAGACCAAGACATTGATCGAAAAGCTTGGCCGAAAAGCTTTTGTTTACACCGCGGATCTAAGCAATCAAGAGCAAGTTGAGAATCTCAGCAAACGCATCCTCGCCGACGGCCACGACGTTAGCATCCTAGTAACCTGCGCCGGAATCCAACGACGACACCCAGCACATCAATTCCCCATGAGCGACTGGGACGAAGTCCTCCAAGTAAACCTCCGCACAGTCTGGACCTTATGCCGCGACCTGGGCTCATACATGCTAACCCGCAAGCCTGACGCAAGCGGCCATCGTGGAAGTATCATCAACGTTGCGTCCCTCGTCAGCTTTCAAGGCGGTCTTACAGTACCCGCGTACGCAGCAGCAAAGGGCGGGATCGCACAGCTTACAAAGGCGTTGAGTAACGAGTGGGCCAGTCAGGGTGTTAATGTCAATGCTATTGCACCGGGATATGTTGCTACGGATATGAATGAGGCCTTGATCAATGATGAGAAGAGGGCTGAGAGTATCTTGTCGAGGATTCCGGCGGGGAGATGGGGATGTCCTGAGGACTTCAAGGGAGTTACGGTGTTTCTGGCAGGGAGGGGAAGTTTGTACGTTTCGGGGGAGCTTGTGACTGTTGATGGCGGATGGATGGGGCGGTAGTTCAATAGGTTCTTATTACTGCACAGTTCATGAGATTTAATTGACATTTTATAACTGCTCCTCTGCAAATAACCTTTAAGTCGCGTTTACCTAGGTGTAGCTAATGTATGAGATGTCGCTTATGCTGTGACAGCAAGATGCTAACGGTGAGGTCTGCCATAGACCAACACAATTATCGACCGTAAACAACAGGTGCATTACTGCCACTGACTCATGGGAGAAGCAAAGTTTCTGTATGGAACGTGACCAACTACCTACTCCAGCAATGGTGGAAAAATCACGGCGCTCACCGAGGCACAACACGGAAATAACCCCTGCATCGTGCGGCTCGTTACCCCAGATTTACGTAGTTCTTTAGTTCGTGGGGGGCACAGAACCTGTTTTTCGCGTGGGGGTTCAACCTAACCCGGGTCGAATCTGACGATGTTGTCTTAGCCGAGAGGTTGTCGGCGGGGAAGCCGAGTCATGACGGTTAAAAAGTCGGGGAAATTCGTGTCTGGCCAAGTCCCCGTCGTAAGAACAATCATTGATAATAGCAACGATGGCCAAGATCGCTTCTGTCAAGTACTACCGTGTTAAGCCGCGATGGCTGATGGTTAAGATTGTGGACGAGAATGGACAGCATGGATGGGGTGAGGCTACGCTGGAGGGGCATGATCTTGCTGTTGAGGGATGTCTGGACGAGATGATCCCGCGAATCATCGGACAAGAAGCAAAGTAAGTATTGCTGCACTGGAGACACTTGAAGAACAGTTTTAACAGCCGTGGCAGCGATATTGAAAACATCTGGCAAACCTTCTGGCGCCATGGATTCTACCGCGGTGGACCTGTCTTTATGTCTGCCATCTCTGGCATTGACATCGCATTATGGGATTTGAAAGGTGACTACAGACACTGCGCGATTAGCAGCCCGAAGCTTACAAGAACAGGTCGCAACCTGAAGGTACCCATCTACGAGCTCCTCGGCGGCAAAGTGCGAAACAAGGTTCAAGTGTACTGCTGGATCGGCGGTGACCGCCCTTCAGACATCGAAGCAGCTGCGTAAGCCATAAAGACATCCGTTTGCTCCTCACATTACGCTGATACCCCGCAGAAAGAAGCGCCTGGAGCAAGGTCTCACATGCGTCAAAATGAACGCCACCGAAGACCTGGGCTGGATTGACTCCCCATCCGCTCTCGACAGCACCATCGAGCGCCTCAAGCAGGTAAAAGCTCTAGGTCTTGACGCTGGCCTTGACTTCCACGGGAGATGTCACAAAGCCATGGCGAAACAGCTCGCACGGGCTCTTGAACCTCATAGACCTCTGTTCATTGAGGAGCCAATTCTAGTCGAACATCCTGAAGCTATCAAGAAACTCTCTGACCAAACTGTCATCCCAATTGCCTTCGGTGAGCGTTTGTATACACGATGGGATATTAAGCGCTTTCTGGAAGATTCAAGCGTCGATATTCTTCAACCTGATATCGCTCACGCAGGCGGTATATCTGAGACGAAGCGTATAGCTACTATGGCTGAAGCTTACGATGTCGCGATTGCGCCTCACTGTCCACTTGGACCTGTTGCCTTCGCTGCTTCGGTCCAGGTCGCGCTGTCATCACCAAACTTTGCTATTTTGGAGATGAGTTTGGGAATGCACTACAATACTGAGGCTGGAGATATTGATCTCTTGACATATCTCAAGAATCCGACTATTTTTGATATAGAGGGTGGTCATGTCAAGGCTCCGACGGGCCACGGTTTGGGAATTGAGATTGATGAGGAGATGGTGGTCAGGATTGCGAAAGCGACGGAGCCATGGCAATGCAAGACATTCCATGGCCCAGATGGCAGTATCAGAGAGTGGTGAAACAATACGGTAGACAGCGGTTTTAAGATATCATTTGAATCCGAAGGCCTTGTTCCAACTTTGATCAATTCTTTCGCTCGCAACATGCTATCGCTGTGCAATAGTCTCGTAGCGCTCTCGCTCACTCTGACATCCCAGTGAGACACGAATCCGGGGTAAGCAACCTCCGGGACATGCTCGGTAATTCAGGTCGGGATGCTTAACCCCCACGTTCTTGGCGATGGAGTCCCCGGAAATCCTGAATGAGGGGTCAAACTTAGACGGAAAAGCATTCGCAAACTGGATGAGATCCCGTTGTACTTCATTTACATCTCTAAATCTGCTTTTCGTCTGACCCCGCGTTCTGAGACCTTTGTCAAGATGAGTGATAAGCCATTGGAAGTGTTGGTCTACGGCCTTGGAGCGTAGGTTCACTTGCACCGTAGTCAGATCATGACTGACTTTTACGAGGATCGGGTCATTCTATGCCTTCATTCTAAGCCGTAGTGAGCATGTTCACTTGACCGTCGTCGCCCGATCGAACTTCGAAGCCGTCTCTGCGAATGGCATCTCAATTGACAGCCAGAACCATGGGAAACACCACGTGAAACCTCACAAGGGTATGTGTCGCCCAATATCATCATCGACTTGCTCTCATCCCGGCCATAGTCTTTCGAACCGTCGCCGAAGCTAGTCAAAAATTCGACTTCATCATCTGCACCAACAAAGCTGTAGACCAACTCAGTACCGCTGCTGACATTGCCCCCGGCGTTGGTGATAATACCTCAATCGTCATCATCCAGAATGGTGTTGGCAATGAGGATGCTTTCCGTGAAAAGTTCCCGAGCGCAACCATCATTTCATGCGTGGTATGCAACATACCTTGACCTGTCATCTTGTTACTAATGACTGTAGACATGGGTTGGTGCAAGGCAGCCAGAGCCCGGTTTCATAAATCATACGACATCCGAGGATATGCAAGTTGGGTTGTATCCTAACAAAGCTGGCGACGAATCACGCGATGGCGAACATCTCGCTCAGTTCGAATCACTTCTGTCTATTGGCAAGACTATCTTCCAAATTGTGCCCGACATCCAAGTTCAGCGATGGGAGAAGGTCGTTTGGAACGCAGCGTGGAATTCTCTCACTGCTCTTACGCTTATGGATACTCATGCATGGCTCAGCTCATCAGACCTATCAACGCCCATGACAAGAAAGCTAATGAAAGAGGTTATCGATGTTGCCGATGCGCTTGGTGTTCCTTTGGGGTATGAACTAATTGACAGGCTTCTGGACAAGATTCTGGCAATGCCGCCTATTGGAAGCAGTATGAGGACGGATTACGAGAATGGCAAACCGATGGAGGTTGAGGTCATTCTGGGGTATCCTGTCAGGAAGGGGAGGGAGCTTGGTATCGATGTTGCGACGATTGAGACTCTGTACACAATCTTGTTGGCTATCAACAAGCGACTTATAAGCGCTGAGAACAAGTGAGGTAGTCTCTCAATAGAGCATCAGTATAGCCCATAGATTGACGAATACATCTCGCAATCTTGAGACTTCGTATATATACGTCCCCTGTACTCGTGATGCAGCTTCCCCTCATTTGCCTTTGCACCGCCATATCGCGACATCCTCAGCTCATCGGCAATCCACGGCAACGCTTAAATCCGCACTGCAACCCCATTTCCCCTCAGATCGTGGGATGTTCTTTTAGTGCCGATTGATGACTCTAAAGAATCCCATTTTGGGCCATCCTCGCACCGTATCCATGTCGTCGGGCTCCATCTGGGAACCCCCACGCTCTTCTCCTCTCGGGCTTGACCCCGAACCGACAAGTTCGCGGGGTCGCGTGGTCCGTTCTGGTGGCGGAATGGCTGATGACCTCCATTTAATGGAAATCTCCGCCGAGTCAGTGCTTTTGATCACTTCCCTCTTTCTTTTCCGTGCTTGTGTTACCGTTCTGTTCGTCGTCAAAATGTCGGACTGCAGTGCTCGTCGATCGTCAAAAATGCCCCATCCAAATGATCTCCATCGCTCCACTCAATCAGCCTCAGCACCACCTGGAGATGCAGCGCAATTGCCGCAAGGCCAGTGTCGATATATCCTCACAATACCAGAACTAAAAGGCCATCGCTGCGGATGCATGGGCTTTCACCACAACACATCCCTCCCAGGCGCTACATGTTACTGCGGCCATTTTTCATGCTTCCATTCGTCAACATCCCTAAAAACAAGTGAGGACATTACAGCTCTCAAGAAACGAGTACGAGAGCTCGAATCACAACTCCAACAAAAAGGCAGCTACCAACTTGAGAATCTCGTCGGTCGCATTAGCGATTTGGAAGAAACAGTGGAGGGAAATCAAGAGGAGGCGGAAAACCAACTCAAGGCTTCGTATCAGAACAGTTCGGCCGCTTGGCAGGTGATAGAAGCTTTACAGGAGCGGATCAAGAGTTTGGAGAATTATTGTCAATTATACTGTGAGCAGATGATTGCGACCAGGAAAGAAGTCAAGGAACTGTATAATCGACAGCTGGAGATGATGGATGGCGAGGAGACTTTGGAAGAGAGGATAAAAATGCTAGAAGATCCAGGGAACCTGTTACCATTATTGCAAGGTTCTGTGACTATGGATACGAGGTGAGCATGGACTTGTAGCATTAGGGAGGCTGGGAGGCTAAGGGGCTGGGCTCATGTGGCTTAAGAACAACAGCAGTCGGCATATAAGCAATGATAATATTAATTCACAAGGATCTCTTTACTTACATTAAGTTATAGCGAGTTCGGCTAATGCTTCACTTGTGGGAAAAGTTCTTGACTCATTGAAAGACTTGCCAATGGCGAACTTGGGGTCCAGGATTTGCCTCGACAGGAGTTTTAACGTCCTGGGGAACCGCGGGCACTATCGCGAATTTAAAGCTTCTTGAGCATTTTAGGTGCGTTAGCAACAAAGACCCCTTGTCCGAATGCGATATACATGTCGTTACGGGCTGGTCCTTCGCCTTTGTTGATTAGAGGCGCTACAAGGTTGGCGTGAGGTTTGCCGGGCATCCAGCCTATAGTGAACCGCCGTTCAAAGCACATGGTCACCTGCTTTCCAGAAGCAAAGGAGTTGAAAACAAACGTATCCCCGATTTTGTGATCGTCAGAAACCCGATTACCAATGTCTTGAGGTTTCGGCTGGACGTCTCGCTTCCGTTGCCTCTCAGTGTTTGGCAAAGGCCCATTATTGAACATAAGGATGAGAGCGCAGCCATCGATGGTCGATGGAAGTGTTTGGAGACGCTTAAGAAACTTCTGGGGGCCGATGATAGCTCAACGACAAGGAATGTCCATAAGACAGGGGTTGCCTGGCAATGAGGACAGAGAGTTGCAAAGTGCAGAATGACGCCCTGTGAAGGAATCTCAAGGGGATTGATCTGGTTGAGAATAGCGCCATCAACCTCAAGCTCTTCTCCTTGGCTCCTGTGTGTGACAATAGGCATGAAGCCGAAAGGTTCGGCATCTTGCCAAATTGCAATATCCCCGACGACTGAAAATGACCGTTGGTCTTTTGCTGGGGGACCTCCAACGCATCCGATAACAAGGAAAGAAAATTCTTCGACCTCGAGGGCCAGTGGACTCTGTCGGATTGTATTATTCATCTGTAGTGATATTCAGGAGTGTTCATGTCGAGAAAAGGTGTCGTCTGGTTTAAGAATTGGTTAAATGATGATAATGCTTAGATTTATTCCCCACTCAGCCGGTTATCTTCCAATCGCCGACCTTTAGGACCTTGACCCTAAGGAATGAAAATGTTTAGGTAACTCAGCCTAAGCTTAGGGCACTCTTTACTATCTAAGTTTAGGGAATTCTTTTATAAGTTCAGTGGACATTTTATATGGTTTATTTTTCGATTGACTTCTAAAGTCTTGAGTTTTCTTACTCC
>JAAVUB010000383.1:0-132363 GCA_014898885.1 Fusarium lyarnte (nom. inval.)
CCCCCGGTCCCCCAGGAGACTGAGCCAGTTCCTCCCGCTCCTGCTGCGCCTGCCGAGCCTGCGGAACCTACTCAGGTGCCTTCGCCTCCTCCCGCTCCCAAGGAACCCTTCCGTGCACCTGTAAGTTGTTCGACAGACAACGGATCTTACTCAAACTAACCCTATCAGCTACCATGGTCATCTCACCCCGATTTCAAGTTCCCTGCCAGGGCGACGAAGTCGAGAAGACGGAGAAGGCAACTCAATGCTGATAGTGAAGCTTTATCTTTACCAGTTGAGCAGCAACAAGCGGTCACAGAGCATGCCAGTGCTCCTGAAGCTAATTCCACCCAGCATTCAGATGCAGTTCTCACCCCCGCGTCCTCGGCTGCTCCCTCTGAGACTGCTGAAATAAAGGCTGCCGATTCTCCCGTTTCTCCTGTTCAGCAACGATCACGCGCCAACACTGCCACCAGCGCTACCTCGACCACGACGAGTCGCGGTGCCGCTCGCCCCTCCGCCGTCCCTGCCCCAGCTATTCCTTCTCTCCCTAAGGCCAGTCCTAAGGAGGCTAAGCCTGTGCGTGCTGAAAAGCCGGCAAACGGCGATGTAGCCCCTGAGACTGCTCCTGACGGATCCACGAAATCCGAAGCCCTCGAGAAGGGAGCCCCTGAGAAGCCTGCTGAGCCTGAGCCCGCCGCCGAACCAGCCCCAGCAGTTAAAGCTGCCCCCGCAAACTGGGCGGACCTTTTGAGGAAGCCTGCTGCTGCTGCTGCTGCTCCTGGAAAATCGAATGCGGTTAATGGTACTGCCTCTCCTAGTACTCCGGTCAACGGCCATAGTACTGATGGTGTTGTTGGAGCCACCAACGGCTCTGCCTCCAGCTTTTCTAAAGCCAACGCAAGCTCTGTTGCGGAGGCTATTCACTCTTTCCACGTTGGTCTTGCCGACCAGGTTTCTTTTCTCGAGCCTCGCGGCCTGATCAACACCGGAAACATGTGTTATATGAACTCTGTATGTCTGAATGCCCTCTTGGGTCCCACTACTAAGCTAATCAATGCCAGGTATTGCAAGTTTTGATGTTTTGTCTTCCCTTCTATGATTTCCTAAGCCAGATCAGCAAGCGTGCTGTTCACAGCTTTAAGAGTGATACTCCTCTTATCGATGCCATGTAAGTTGTGCATCCATGCTAAGTTCTATGACTCAAAACACTGACAAACTTTTCAAGGATTATGTTTATGCATGAATTCAAGACCATCAAGTCTGCTGCTGGCATCGAGTCTCTGCGAACAACCCTCAAGAATGAGGAATTGGAGCGCTACGGTGATCCCTTCACACCTGAATTCGTTTACGAAGCTATCAGACAGCTTCCAAGATTCGCCAGTATGAGGGTAAGTTGTTCCTGGCCACTTGGAATATTCACGAACTTTTGCTGATTGGTTACAGCGAGGTCATCAGCAAGATGCTGAGGAATTTCTCGGCTTTCTGTTGCAATCTCTTGATGATGAGTGCACTGCAGTCCTCAAGAACTCCACACTGCCTGACCAAGAACGCAGGGCCAGTTCTGGGTCCGGTGCTGGTGAGGACTGGCTTGAAGTTGGCAGAAAGCAAAAAGCCGCCGTCTCTCGATCCTCCGGACCTAACTCTTTCAGCCCCATCTCGAGGATTTTCGGTGGTTCGTTAAGGTCAGAGTTCCGTGTACCAGGCTTAAAAGACTCTATCACCACTGAGCCTTATCAGCCCCTTCAGCTGGATATAGGATCTCCTGATGTGCGCAATGTTGTAGACGCTCTACGAGGTCTTACTCGTCCCGAGCGTCTTCAGGGAGACTTCAACTCACCTCGTGGCAAGGATGTCACGGCCACCAAGCAAGTTTTCATTGACACACTACCTCCCGTCCTCATACTGCATCTCAAGCGCTTCCAATTTGATGCTGAAGGTAATGGGACTGTCAAAATTTGGAAGAAGATCGGCTACCCCTTGGAGCTTGAGATTCCTCGTGAAGCCTTGTCCCGGCAGAAACGCCAGACGTACGGTGACGACGGCATGCCCAAGTACAGGTTGATCAGTGTAGTATACCACCATGGAAAGAACGCCAGCGGTGGGCATTATACTGTTGATGTTCGGCGTCAAGAAGGACGCGAGTGGATTCGCATCGACGACACCGTCATTCGCAGGGTCCGAAGTGAAGATGTTGCTGAGGGCGGCGGCGAGGAGGAAGAGATCAAAGAAAACCGCAAGGACGGCGGTCAATCATCTGGTTCTGCTGGAAACCGATTCGGAGCGGTTCTCGACGAGGATGCTGGAGATGATGACGGCTGGAGCAAGGTCACAAGCCCTGCCGGAGGCGCGAAGAAATGGAGCAGCGTTGCCAACGGTACTAGTAACAGCAGTACCAAGGCTAAGCAGGTCAAAGACAACATCAAGGACAACAAGGTTGCCTACCTGCTCTTCTACCAGCGAGTGTAAGGATTTAATCACCTTTACCTATTCACTATCTATCACACTCACTATGCCGCCATGTTGAGCATTGACCATGGAGGGCGTTGTGTTACGACTTAACACGAGCTTAACGGCCATATTTGGATGGGAAAAGCAGCATTTTCAGACGGAGTCGCATGTTGGGGGGGTGAAAAACTAGGGAAAAGCTGCATGTCGGAGATATTCAGTATCCAGCTTGATGCTCGGCGTATGGCGTCGAGGAAGGGATACCTACGGATTGGATTGGGAAAGAGGAGACGCTGGTGAGATGATGCCTGTGAAAGGCTGATCAGCCAGCGTACAAGGGATCCGAGTAAGAAGCGTGGGACCTCCGCATGAAGCGGTATATCAGCATCTTCTGTTAGAGTTCCTTGGACAGCGACATAAGAGCTGCCTGGAGATGAACTTCTCGCGAGGTTATTCCCAACGGGTATATTGTAAATTACAAAATTGTGCATGAGACAGTTTTATAAAATATTCACATGCGTACGAAGGTTTGGACGTCATGACGATATGTGCAAAATGAGTCAAGTTAGACGACGTCTATACATAGGATACACGGGAACTGTCTAGTCCGTTGAGGTGTGGCCACCATTCTTCTAGGAGGCGCCAATTCCCTCTCAACCACCGTCCTGCTACTATTCAACTTCCCCCTTCTGATCTCCCAACCCGAGACCCAATAATGATTTAGTGCTTTCGGACGACGGCAATGGAGTCGAGCTCGTTCTTCTCGGCCTTCTCGGAGGCGACCTCCTCAATCAGGGGCTGGAGGTAAGGCTTGTCCTGTGGAGCGTGATGAGTTAGTCGATAATATTCTATCCATTCGTGATATCTCGGGATCGTCAACTCTTGTTTGCCGAAGAGGGGCCGGCAGAGAGATTCGATCGCAGTGTGTCATTCATACCGTGGCGGAGGTGATCCACTGGTCCTTGGGGAGGAGCTTGTGCTGGTAACTGCACTGAACAGCACGTCGGATGCGGTAGATGCGCTCGTAAGACTCGACGTTGGAGAGACGCTTAAGGGCCTTCTGGGCAACTTCATTCTCCTCCTCGAGGAGATCATCGTATCTATATCAACCAATTGAGGACTCCGGTCAGCCACAAATATCCCCAGGTATCGCCAATTCCAAAATTTCGAGGTCCAATTGGCGTTCGCAGGGGGAGGGAGATCGCATACTTGAGGCCCAGCTGGCGGTAGCCGGCAGCGTTGACGTACCAGGTAGCGGCGGGCTTGAAGAGGCGGGCGAGCCACGGCCTACGGAGGATGAAGGGGGCGAGCGAGTACTTCATTTTGGAGGAGGATCGATTGACACGTTCCGAGGCTGGGGGTTGGAATTCGCGGTTGTCGTCGTCGTTTCGTCGGAAATGGCGCGAATTGGGGATGAGCTGAGCGAGCAATTGCAAAACTTCCTGGGAGAGCTCGGGACGTCACGTGGTCTTGATGACCATTCCTTTGTCGTTCTCTGGCTGGCTTACAAGGTTCCGATCGGGCAGAAGGACCCCAAAAAATCGATGACTAAGGATATATGTGGCGTTCAAGATTAGATTGTGACATGCGGCGCAGGCTGTGGCGGGTGTTGCACATGGCTTGGAGAATGACGATGTGGGGGTCTCTTGTCCCTGTCCCGTGGGAAACCGGTTCGGGACGAAACGGTCAATTCGAATGAACATGTGTAAACGAAGCATGAGTTTGTGACTGTGAGTGTCTTTCATGCTTGATGTCACGTATAGAATATGTAGACACACTCATCTCATGCCTCGGATAAATCATCCTGCAACTCAAGCCTCGGAATACAACCGCCCAACATCGTCATCCCACGTCGAGCAAGGGTTCAAGATCGGTATCGGAGCTTGTCCTCGAGAGATACCGGGCCTTGCACGCAACTTGCAGCTGCCAACGCTCGTGCTCTCATGCCATATACAATCATAGTACCCTTCCCATATGTGTGTCTCTCTTCTACAGATGGAAACCATCTATTTTTCTCTAGTGTCTCTTAGTTCACACTGCGTCATTTTCATTTCGACTGTTAAGCTATCTATTGTCTCCGCTAATACCGGCTTGCAGCGGTGCAAAAAAAAAAAAGATGACAAGTCCGGATTAGAAGAGAAATTCTGCAAGATAACCAATATGATAGCGTTTTCTGCCCTGGAATAATAGTTCGGGATTTTGTTGAACAAGCATTCAGCGGACTCCATATCAACAAGAAAAAACCCATAGAATCAAACCCTGCAGGTGCGGTTGTAGTGCAGTTATAGTGGGTTATAGTGCATCTAGGGCGCCCTCCAGTTGATCAACCATCCGCCCCGTCCAAGCCCGTCCAGTGCAGACCCTGTCGTCCCCTCCGCCGTCGCCCGCGCTGCTTTCTCCATCCGCTCCGTTTCGCCATCGGGGAAACTTGATTCTCCTTCCCTCTACTTCCTCTCACTTATTCCAACTCCATACAACTCTTTCCTCTCTATCGTCCCAACCTTTTTTTTTCGTCCTTTCCCTGCTCTCACTCTCAGCGCCAGCCTCTAACTCTCACCGGTTTCTCCGGTCCCCAGGCTATTGCTTTTTTCGAGTTTATAAGTCAATGGCCGGCGCCATTCGCTGAGCGGGAAGCGGTCGGTCACGGCGCGTGGGAGCCTTCCCCCGCAGTACCTGCGTACCGGCTGCGAGGTTCCAACAGCAGCAGACGTCAGTTCCTCTCGAGAGGCGGAACTTTCTGATTTTTGGGGGGGGCAGAATTGAATTGGGACATTCAGGGACCAGTGTGATAGCGGAATACTAGGTTGCGAACAATCTACGCCCGTAGGACTTGTCGTAGGGTTGATCCCGGCTCCCGAAATACATCAACTTGACGTCTGCGCCAGACTGGGAGACAAAGATAAATCGGGTCGAGACGAATCTGAGGACGAGCGCCCGGGATAGTCTACACGACTGAGCGATAACGGCAGATAATAATTCTGTCACTTTTCATTCTTGAGACCACATCGCACGCATCGAGTTATCAAAAACACGACCAGTGACAGACAAATCTTGACAGAGGACGACTGGGATGTCGTCAACTGACCAGGTCCCTCCTGAAGCTGCCCAGTCGCCGTCTTCAGACTATGCTGCATCATCCTACGGTTACGCATCCTCCGACGCTCCAATGCACTCGACGACGATCACCCCCTTACACCGATGGGCACTCAACGCCTCAGATACCCAGTTCAACGCTGTCGCCGGCGCAGTGGGTGGTTTCACGTCAGGTGTCGTGACATGCCCTCTCGACGTCATCAAGACCAAGCTCCAGGCGCAGGGTGGCTACGCTGCCTTGAATAAGGGACGACATGTCGGCCACCCCAAATTATACAACGGTCTCGTTGGTTCAGCAAAGGTCATATGGAGAGAAGAAGGGATAAGAGGCCTCTACCGCGGTCTGGGGCCTATTGTAATGGGTTATTTGCCAACATGGGCTGTATGGTTTACTGTTTATAACAAGAGCAAGGTGTATATATCACAGCATTCTGGTAAGTGCGCATGGTCCAATGGTGAGGGTGGCATATTGAATATTGACCTTGTTTTCACCAAACAGACAACAGTCACATAGTCAACTTTTGGTCGTCTATCATAGCAGGCGCCAGCAGTACAATCGTCACTAACCCAATATGGGTCATCAAAACTCGGCTCATGTCACAGAGCAATATCCGCCACAACACACAAGACCACCACTCTACATACTACCCGAAAGCTGTGGGCACACCAACAGCACGGCCAACGCTGCACGACTGGCATTACCGATCAACACTAGATGCAGCTCGCAAGATGTACACCTCCGAAGGCCTCATTTCATTTTATTCAGGCTTAACACCAGCACTCCTCGGTTTAACACATGTTGCTGTGCAGTTCCCGACCTACGAGTACTTGAAGACCAAGTTTACCGGTCAAGGAATGGGCGAATCGAATGAGGGAGATGCCAAATCTCATGTTTTTGGAATATTGGGGGCCTCGATTCTATCCAAGATTCTCGCCAGTACTGCCACATACCCTCACGAAGTCATCCGAACCCGTCTTCAAACCCAACGGCGCCCACTTGCTGGCGAAGAGTTCGTTCAAGGAATGGGTGTGACAAGTTCAGGCCCCAGGAGCAGGGCCCCAGTGGAGAAGCCTAAGTATCAGGGCGTCGTCCATACTTTTCGAACCATTCTAGCTGAGGAAGGTTGGCGAGCGTTCTATGCTGGTCTTGGTACTAATATGATGCGGGCTGTTCCAGCAGCAACGGTCACGATGCTGACTTACGAATATGTCATGAGGCAATTATACCATGCCAGGGCTGAGGCACGCCATTTATTGGTAGACCCTACGGCGGAGTCATAAATACTCAACAACGGTCTCAAGTTTGGGCAACGCGTCAGAATCATAGGAATTGAACGATGTTGGCGAAGGAATGTACACATGGATTCACGGAAGGTACAGGATCAGGGGATGGGGCAAGGCTGAGATACCCTTAGTCGGCTGGAGGCTTAGACAATTTTCTGGTTCACAATGGGACACACGTGGCGAACGTTACGGCGGGTCGGTTCCTATCATTTCCATTTTTCATATACACAGAGGAATGTATACAGCAGGCGTATATGGCTGCACGACCCCTTTCTTATCTTTTCTGAAGGCAGAGAGAGCTTGACTTTCTGAGTCGCATTAAGGGGCTGATGAGTCGAGGCATGGCGAAATCGGTGCAGCGCAGGCATTCAAATGGAGTTTGTTCCATGATTTATGTTTGAGAAACTAGACAGCAAATCATAAAATACTATACATTCAAATTCATATGCTTTGCAGCAGGATTGACGCTGAGATCCAGACAGTGGTAGGGGGTAATCGATTTGCTTCCTATACGCCGATGTATGCCATACTACAAGTTACTCTGCTCCACACTCATGATGAACCACGTCTTGGTGTATGTTCTCCATTCCCTGGTAGTTTCGAGGATTTCTGTCAAGGGGTTCTGTTAGTTAACGTTGATGAAGCGAAGTGGAGAAACGTACTGCTTGGTCTCGAGCTGAGTGAATGGATGAACGGGTGTATCTGTAAATCATTAGAATATTGATTGTATCAGGAGTCTTTTGGATCTATTTCTATAAAGAAAATGTTGGGATGTCTTCAATTCTGAAGAACACGCCACTTTCTTTACTCACACGAGCAGTACGCATGCCATAGTGAAGGCAGCCCCTGGGGCCATAAAATTCTGTAGATATTGAATTAGCATAAAGTTTCTTCAATTTACATAAAACAGACCTACTCGGGGGTTCATGTTATAAGTCTTGGCATTATAATTTAAAGTCAAAAGTAAATGGTGAACATCTCATCTCATCTTATTAGGAGTAAACGGATGATTTCGGCAGGTAGTCAATTGGCGCGCAGTAAAAGCATAACTTCAATTGATGCATCTCTTCAACCGTCTTTTTTTCAGCTCCGCAATCGCAGAACAGAGAGTCTAGTCTCCACTATCAACCATCTAAGCGAAAAGGCATGGCCCGTGCGCCATCCTCTGCCGAGCAGCTTGTGGTCCAAGCTCCCGGAAGCTTGAAAGGGCCTGGAACAGCCTCTATTGGTCCCCAGACGAGACCTCCCAAACCAGCCGGGGTGAGGCACCTCATTTGAATGCGACTGCGACGGACGGGCAGTCCCATTTCCCCCAAGCGCCCAACCTCATCTTTTGTTTTTGTCTCCTTCATCCGCCTTTTCTTTACGCGCTTCGTACTCTTCGCGCCGTGGTTTAATCACAAATTGATCTGCGAGCTTTGCAGGATACAGCATTGTTCTTCATTCGTTGCATTCAGTGTATCGCATCCCATCGCATTATCGCAAACTGCATAAATCCTCTCGCTTCATCCATATATCACCATGCCTATGGAACTTCGCAAGCGCAAGGCATCTACTGCCCCTCCCCCTCCTCCTGTGAAGCGAAAGTCAACTACCAAGGTTCCCAAAGCCGCTGCCAAGGTCACAGAGAAGAAGGAAGAGCCCGAGGAGGCTAAGGAGGAGGAGAAGAAGACTGAAGAAGATCCCAAGGCTGAGGAACCTAAGGCGGAGGAGCCCAAGAAGACCGGTGGCAAGCCCAAGGTTGGCGATGTCGTGGACCTTGATGGCTTTGGAGGCGAGATAGAGACCAATGATGGTGAAAAGACCACATTGAAGAAGCTTGTTGATGAGAGCAAGTCTGGTGTCGTCCTCTTCACCTACCCCAAGGCATCTACTCCTGGTTGTAAGTTGACAAAGCCTTCTCTTCCGAATATCCATCTGACTCTTCCGTAGGCACCAAGCAAGTCTGCTTCTTCCGCGACTCTTATGAGCCTCTCACCAAGGACGGCCTTGCCATCTACGGTCTCAGCGCCGACTCCCCCAAAGCCAACACAACTTTCAAGGAGAAGCAAAAGCTACCTTACACATTGCTGTGCGACCCCAAGGCAACGCTCATCGAGGCCATCGGTCTCAAGAAGGCTCCCAAGGGAACGACGCGCGGTGTTTTTGTCATCAGCAAGGAGGGCAAGATTCTGGTTGCCGAAGCTGGAAGCCCCCAGGGCACTCTTGATCGTGTTCAGGCACTGGTTGAAGAGCTGGCTAGCAAGTAAAAACGAGGCCACTGATCGGCCACACACCTACACATGACGGTGATTAGTGGGAGCAATCGGGACTTATGATATGCCTGGGTTACAGGTTTTATTGTTTTCGTATCTTGCTGCAATTTAAAAGGTTCATAGACCAATAGTAACACGGATGATAGCAACATTTTAAGTTTCCCATTTTGGTCTGGATTCGATGTTGACGAGGATTGTTTAGTCCTCGATCACTAGGCCTTTCATTGGCAATACCAGCCATTGAACCATATCCTTAACCATAATTTGATGGCATCGTTGTTTGTTATGGTACAATCTTGATTTTAGGACAAGTCTTCTCAATTTTCACCAATTGATGTCTCAGAGCTCCGAAATATGGCGTGTGAGACAGCTATTTCGATGACTGCAGTACAGTTGTTGTTGTGGCAGAAGCGACCAACCATAAAGTCACAATAGCTTACCTTTCGTCACAACTTACCAGTTCTGTAAGAAAAAAGACTCAATCCTCACCATAACCAATAATACTATAAAGTCGATAGTCTTTTGCGAAACCGTAACCACCAGTGCGGCAGCACCTCCTGAACGAATAACTCCTATAGGGTAGTTCAGGTCTTTCGGTGGAGCCTCGGCTAAACCAACTTGGTCAGCCAATAATCACGACGCCATTTCAACTTGGAATCGATTCCATCACCCGAACCTCAACGACAGCCTTCATCAGTCTACCACCGCCGTCATGTCGTCCCAAGCGGCCAAAGCCGCCAGCAACGTGGTCAGCATCGCCAAGGTACGACTCATGAACAAATACCCGAACCCAATGCCTCCCAATGGCCCCTCGACAACAGCCCCTACGTTCGAATTACCTCGCACATCATGAAAGCCAATACATGACATACAACCGCTAATAGAACCTCTGTTGTACAGAAGCAAACCCTCCAGTCAACAGGCATCTGGGAGGCCTTCCGTCGCTTCATGGCCATCGACCCTGAGCGATCCAACGGTGTCCCTCTGAACCCTCACTTCCGAAACCCTACACCGGGCGCCAACCCTCCTCTCGAGTACGACGACCCCGTTACGCTGCCCGCTGGCGATATCGCCGACAACCCTTACTGGAAGCGCGACAACCGCCGAAACTACCCCCAGCTCAGCGTCGTCAACCAATCCCAGTTCGCCCAGCTCCTCACTGTCGGCAGCGCCGCAGCTCCCAAGGTCGAGCTCATCGGCGAGGCTGGTGAGAAGCAGCTCGTGGCTGTCAAGCAGGAATCCGAGACTGGTCTGGCAAAGGCTCTCGAGAAGGCGACCGATGCGACTAAGGATGTGTTCGTTAATGGTTTGCCTCCTCTGCCCAGTGGCCAGACCTTGGCAACTGGAAAGTGGGATGTGCACAAGTATGAGGTGACAGAGACATCTTATGGTGAAGGGTACGTTGTAGATGCTGAGGAATTGCGAAGAGAATACGCACTAACTGTTACAGATACCCTTGCAGATCATTCAAATAAATTAGAAGCGAAGAGGGTGGCTGTGTATACAAATTACGAGGTAGTGAGGGTATAGAATTTCCATTGACAATGCAGATGATTTTCCTTTTTCAAATATGAAAGTCTTTGACCGATGTTCCTGATATCAGCCTTTATACGCCAAACCAAACTCCGAATCCGTTTCCGATGTTCTCAGGCTGTTGTTGATGCTCCCGATGCCTCTCTTCCACCACTGCCCGCCATCTTTTCGACAATCTTGGCCTTTCCCTGTGCCCGTTTAACCCGGTCATCAAAATCTTGAACCGCATCATCCGAATTCTCAGTCGAAAGTGTATCTAGCTCTACGAGAGCATACAGAGTGTTGATGTTCTTCTCCAGTCTTGCGTTCCTGGGTAGTGGTGGCAACGTGCAAGTCTCTCCTGAAGCAGTACCGTCCTTGTGTGGTATTCGGTTCGCCCATATGATAGCTTTGCTGGCAAGACGGCCACTTTCAAGGAACTTCTCAAAGCCCTTTTGCATGCCAAAAGATCGTCCTTCAATCCGCCCCGCTTGAACGCCGTCTTTAATGCCTTGTTGATAGCCTTCTGAGTAAAAGCGCTCTTCGAGGTTGAGGACATCCTCGAAGGGATCAGAGGAGTCTGTTTGTCTTGTTTCCATGGTATCTGTGTGTGTTCTTTGGGTTGAGTCTCGACTCACTGATTTGTAAGTGAGTTGCAAGACTGGTGAGTGAGTGAGTGAGTGAGTGGAAGAATTTGCATCACCGCCCACTAAGGGCGGGGCAGTTAAACTTATTACAACAGTCAACTTTCAGTGCAACATAATTACTGCCTAACATGAATTTGTATAAGTTACGTATAATTTACGACAAAAGATGCCATCTAATGACCATGCCCTTGAGAAAGACTTGACTTGTATTTTCCTTTACTCCATGATGAAACCCTCTATTGCATACCAAAGATCATACCGCCATTGGCGCAAATGACTTGACCAGTGCACCAAGCACTCTCAGGGCTAGCAAGCATAGCGACGATGCCAGCAATCTCATCAGCTTCGCCTGCTCGACCACCAGCAGTCTTGGCCTCCTCGACGACCTCGGGATCGTCAATGCCAGGACGAGCAGCCATGAGAGGCGCATTCTGGATGAAAGGCTTGATGAGACGCTTGAACTCGTCCGAGTTGCGAGAGTACATCTCAGAGCGGACGGGACCAGGGTTAATGGCATTGACGGTAGCTCTCTCGCTGAACTCACGGGCCCAAGTTCGTGTCATGGCCTCGAGAGCAGCCTTTGTGCCGCCGTAGACACTCTGGCCAACAAAACCAAGACTTGCGCTTACACTGCTGAGGTTGATGATACGGCCGGAGCGATCTGTGGGTAGGTAGGGGTGTGCGGCCTGGACGAGAAGAAGAGGGCCAAGTACATTGACATTGTAGCTCTTTGTGAAGTCCTCAGGCTTGATGTCAGGGACCTTGTCGTTATAAGCAACACCCGCATTGTTGACGAGGATGTCGATGCGCAGGGGGCTGAAGGCATCGGCGGCCTGAGAAATGAGCGAGGCAGGACCTGACACGGTGCCGAGGTCTGCTTGCACGGGAACGACTTTGATGGAATGCTTGGAAGACAGCTCAGAAGCAAGCTTAGCTGTTGAATCAGCAGAGCTGGCGGATGTGTAGGCGAGGACGAGGTTTGCGCCCCGGGCAGCTAGGGCCTTGGTAATGGACAGACCAATGCCTTTTGAAGTCAGCAGAGCTCAATTGATTGCAGACAAGGTAAGATAACATACCTCGAGAGGCGCCAGTGACAATGGCAAGTTTGCCAGTAAGAGGAAGAGCCATGATAGTGATGTGTTAGTCGGTGGTGAAGTGAGGCACCATGAGCCGGGTATCAGGACAACAGAAGAACACAAATTAAAAGGGAAAAAGAACACCTCGTCTAGAAGAGCAACAACTGACGATGATCTCCTTATATATTTATCTATCTATGTTCTTAGACCGTTCTTGTCGTGGTCCTCCTGCACGTTAGTTTACACAACTGACACAATTCAAGAGTCCACTGCAATTGTCGCGCCAATAGAGACAAAGCACCAACTCAATAACCCACCTTCTGCTCAAGTCCCGTGGCGGCCATTGCTTGTCTTTGACAGGTGCGCTTCCATGGGAACATTTCTCGGGTGTTACAGTGGAGGGGCAGTCAACTGGTCCCTGGCTTAGCGTTCTAGGTCTTCTGCTTCAGAGCGTCGTAGTGGGGTTGTCCTCCTACGGCGCGGGGGACTCTACTGCCGACCTCCGGGCTGACTTTTGACCGCAAACTTAGGTGTTGACCCGCCGTATGAATTGAGGGGCCGATTCCGCTTGATGAATTGCACTGGACTGAAGTGGGCTGAAGCTATACCATTCTCTGTCGACATCCAAATACTACATACCTCCATATTCTTTGAGCCTCATCACCTGCAGTCATGGATATCCGCCTCCTCACAAACGCAGACTTGCCCCTCATTCAGCACGCAAACCTCGAGAACCTCCCCGAGAACTACTTCCTCAAGTACTACCTCTACCATGCCCTCTCATGGCCCCAGCTGAGCTACGTCGCCGTTGATGTCTCGCGACCCAAGAAGGATCCCTACGAGTACCCCAAGATCGTCGGATATGTCCTTGCCAAGATGGAGGAGGAGCCTTCAGACGGCATTCCACATGGCCACATTACGAGTCTGAGCGTCATGCGAACACACCGAAGACTGGGTATTGCTGAGAAGTTGATGCGCCAAAGTCGTACGTATATCGAGATACTGTTCTCAGAGTAGAAACTGACGTTTGTAGAACTGGCCATGGTCGAGACATTCCAGGCAAAGTACGTCTCCCTCCACGTCCGTGTCTCCAACGCCGCAGCCCGCCACCTCTACGAAAACACCCTCGGCTTCACCAACGAGAAGACCGAATCCAAATACTACGCCGACGGTGAAGACGCCTTCTGCATGCGTCTAGACCTTGGAGGCATCAAGAAACAAGTCGACGAGGCCCTTGCAGAGGAAGAGGAAGAAGCTGAGGACGAGGGCGAAGCCGTGGGTGAGGTTGGCCGTGATCCTGAAGCAGGCAAGGACAAGGACAAGAAGAAGAAGATGAAGGTTGCTGTGGGGAGGAGCTTGGGCGTTGGTTCGTTGGTGGAAAAGGATGACTCGAAGCATTGAGTAGAAGAGAATGTGAAAAAAGGGGGAATGTGTGTTTTAATAGACGGATAGATAAAATGTTGTGATGTCCGGAGTGAAATATGTCATGAGTAGCTGGAAGATAGTTATGATGTTGATGAGTTTACGCTTGGGGCACTATTGCACAACTGAGGAGTGAAAGGCTGGATCCATCAAATACTACGATGAAGCGTAAATCACAAGTACTGTTTCTAGGTGTAAATGTTCATATCTTAGAAGAACTGGAAAAAGAATATACTATCAAAAGGACTGCAAGGTTCAACCACACTGAAAAGTGGTGCAACGAACCTTACAGATGTGATATACAACCTGATAACTCGATATAGCGGATATGGAGACAAACAGTCGCTTTGGCGATAGATATTAATACAAGGTTCAAGAAACCGGTTTCCATATAAGTACATAAGAAGTTGGAAAACCATCATTATCCATCAAGTTGTTCAGCCAACTCACGAGCATACGCCTCGTCAGCTTCAAGCCTCGTTCTCTCCATTGTCTCCGTGAGAGCCTCAATCTCCTTTTCAAGCGCCCTGCGCTCACTCAAAGTTATTTCTTTCACCTCCAGATCCTTCTGCTTCGTTGCAATCTCAGTCTCTATTCCAGAGACAGTGTTGTACTTTGCAGCTGATGCCGCACCTGGCGGTGGGATATTTCCATCACTGTTGGCGTCTGCTGGCCATGAGCCTGGAGGACCTTCCCCTGAGCGAGATGGCCATTCTCCGCCACCGAAGAATCCGCCTCGGCCTGGGGATCCAAATGAACAGTGGTTTGGCCAACCTCCTCGGAAACCTCCTCGACTTCTACCCCAAGGGCCTTGGCTCTCACAACCGCCCCGACCTCGACCTCTGCCTCGACTATGATGGCCTCGATCTCCTCGGCCGGCTCCTCTGCCTGACCATCCCCAGCCACCGAGAGCCGGTGGAGGAACTCTGACGCCTGGGACGTTGACAGGAGGAACCTGGACGTTGACTTCGGGAACATGAACGGGAGGAACTTGGAAAGGAGGCACCATAGGAGTAGGAATTGGCTCAGCATGACCTCGGCCTCTTTGACCCCTCCTATGATCTCTGCGAGCAGCCTTCATCTCCCTCTTCTGCTGTCTCCTCTCCCTCTTTTCAGCCTTTTTCTTCTTCTTAAGATCTCTCTTCCGATCTCTCCGTTCCTTCCTCTGCTGGCGTTTCAAAGTCTTCCATTGTTGCGCGAGGATTTTGCCCTGCGCCTTAAGAGCCTTTCGGTCGATGTTAGGAGCAACGCCGTTTGTATTCGAGGCTTTAAGTTCAGCTTTCAATTGCTTGACATCAGCCTTGCTGCGTACTTCGAGAGGAGTAGCTGTCCATTGTTGTAGACGAGCAATGTAAACGGGCAGCTGCTGGTCCTTGAGATCGTCGTAGTCAGGGAGAGAACCAATGGATTCTGAGCTAGAAGAGGAATCTGAGGACGAGGAAGACGAGGAAGATGATGACCGAGAGCGGCGTCTTTGGTGATCATGGCTAGCTGCTCGTCCCCGTTGGGGGAAGGTGTGGGCTTCAGGAGGACCTTGATGCCATGCTGGGTGTCCGGGCATAAAAGGAGGCATGTTGCGAGTATTCGGGGGTGGTGGTTGGGATGGTCCAGGACCAAAAGGGGCTCCCACAGGCTGGCCGTTCATGCGAATTCCCCTACTATCCATAACAATGTTTCCTATGCGAAGCCCGTTGCTATCAGCAACAAATCTGTCTCCCCACCGGACGCTGTCATTGTCGACTTGGAAGCCGCCCCAAGATCCTGTCCAACCGCTGGGTCTGCGCTGAGGCATCGCTTCTCTCGGAGAAGACGGACCAGCTTGAGGTGGGAGCTGCACTGGAGGATCGTCGAATGTGGTCTCCCAGCCTCCTGGCATGTGCGATTGCTCCTCGGGCTGAAGCCTTACCATGACATTTCGGGGAGCAAAGAAGCCAGAGTTCCACTGTTGCACGATAGCCTCGACTTCTGCACGCTTGCGACGTAGTTCATTAGGATCAGTTGTGTGTCGTTCTGACTTGACGCTGCCGTCGCCGATAGATGACTTAATATCTGAGCCATCTTCTGACTTGCCCTTTTCACCCAGGATTGCCTCATTCCGGACGGAATCGTGATCAGGGAGGAGAAAGTTGACAAAAGTCGCCCAATCTTGGGCTGTGATATCGTATGAAGTTGCCCAATTCTCCGGATAGGGAATGTCATTTGGCACAGAGTTCGGCTTCACAGCGATGCTGTGAATCTGAGGCTCCCATTGAGACGCTGATGTTGGAACAGGCCGGGTCTCGAAGTAGAGAGCCACACTGGGAGAGAGTGGGATTTCGTGTGTTGTAGGTGTTGTTGCGTTGAAATTAGACTCGGTGCGAGGTGTAAGTGGCGGAGTAAAGATGGGTTCTGTAGTTGAAGTCGAGGACATGCGGGAGGCGGTATCGTCAACGGGAGCTGCGGGGCCGTGCCCGGAGCCGGCGACGGAACCAACATGTGGTGAGTGCGGGGGCTGAGAAGAGGTAGAGTAGATATCTGTCTCTGAGTATGGAGGCGGCGGCGCATCGTCAGCTGTTGCTGGGGCCTGGCCAGTTGTGAGATATGGAGGATTATTTCTGCTGGTAGAGTCCATGGCTGGTGATGGAGTCGTCATGATGAGAGAAGGAGGAGGAGGGTGATGCGATTATGGAGGGGTATTAATGGGGAGAGAGAGCTGATGGTGTGATACAATAGCACACTGATCAACCTAAACTTTGGGGAGCTATCTGATAAATGTACTGCATCATAGCCTGAAAAGAAGGGTATCATCTTTTATTTATCCTTTGTCAATGACCTTCAGCTATCATCTCACATCATGACCAAAGAGGGGACGCTTTCAACGGTCTGGTCAAATCACCGAACTGCGAAAATGCCCTACAGCGCCTTACAGGGGGTTACGCAACTCGCATTCGCAGCCCTATGACTCCCCAGGATCCCCTGCGTCCAATGGCCGAGCTGGTGCTTACGCGGCCGAGAGAGGGAGCCTAGACTAACTGACAGCTGTGGTGCCGCATTCCCGGCCACTGATCACTCTGACAATACTCTAAAGTTATGCTTGACTTGGGCCGTCGTCGTCATTGCTTTCATATACCGCATACGACTCGATACGATGCATGCGGTTGCGGTGTAATCTGATAATTTGTGTGAGGCTGATTTCAACCCAATATGGCTGAAATTTTAAACGCTGGTGATATGTGCTATCAAGCAAATTCTATGGTACCTTCACTCCTTGACTGGATAGTGCAAACCCTGTCTCGCTCAACGCCGAGAAATGAATGAATGGCACAACTTTTGCGACGTTTTCTTTTCCTTTGATTTTCTGTATTCCTCCATCATTCATCGTTAAGGAAAAAATCGACATCCTCCGTCTTGTAATGATCTGCGATGAGACTGGACAAGTGATCTCTTGAGTGTGTCCCCCTAATGAAAAATTAGTTGTTTGCCTTACACAACGACCTCTTGACTTACAAATTGGTGATGTATATGTCGATCAACTCTGGAGGGACCATCTCATTGAGCGCCGTTCGAACCTCGACGCTGTTCACCATGTTTCCATCCGCAAAGTTGACAAAGCTGGCAGAGTCTCCCCACTCAATTAAAAGCTCTCCGCTGAAGGGGTTCACAGGGCTGAGTTTGTACACGCCACCGAGGACAATAACAGCACGTCCTCGCTCTTTTGCGGCTCGAGCAATGGCTGCAGCACCTGCATCGGCCATAACACCACCGCTAGCAACAATCGAGTGCGCCCCCAGGATGACCTTGTCCACTCGGGACATGTATGCCATCAACCCTCCATTCATGATGTTGATCACTGTGATACCAGCGGAAGCAAGCTTCTTACGGAATGAAGCATGGGGAACTTCTGAGGTCTGCTTTTTCGGTGGCTCGGTCGCGATGAGAACTGTGAACCGGCGCTTCAGAGCTGCGCGAAGAATGAATCGTTCGACTGTAGGTGAGGGTTGATGAATGAGCACGTAGTCACCAGGGTGAATTTGAACATCAGCCAAGGCTGCGATTTGATCGTCCACAGAGCTGATCTCATCCTTGATCTCTTCAATACCGTCAATGACTTCTGATCTCAAAGCATGGACCTGAGCCGAAGGAGCTCTCCATGAAGGAGTTGATGCCCCTGAAAGACCTAGGGGCGATCCCTGGCTGCTGGGCGCGAGCTCGCCGGGCGTAGACACTGAGAGGAGGTGAAAGAGCGTCTTAGGCACGTTGACTGAGCTGTAGGAGGACAGTGGGCCAGGCCGAGCGGGAGGAGGTTTGGCACTGTTGGTGATATAGTCTCCGGCGGAATCTTGCTTGCCATATGTCGAAGGAGGCCATTGGTGAGAAAGGGCATCTGGGTTCGGGACAGCATCGGTTGGTGTGATCTGGGCGTCACTAGGGGTTTCACTCGCACCCTCGTTTCTATCTTCGGCAGCTTCGTCGCGAATGAGGCCTAGGACCCGGCGCACAATGTTGGCAATAACGAGCTCTTTGGGCTGAGCCTCGACCAGGCGACGACCAATACGAGAGACGTTGTCGATCAAGCTGTCAACGTTGAACCATTTCGATCGGGCGACGACTTGGAGTAGAATGTGAGCTGTAGCGACGGCGCAGGGCTCAGAGCCCTTGATTTGTCGTCGCTTGAGGAGACTGAAGGTATCGCGAACGCTTAGTAACGAGCATCTCGGCAAAGGACTTGGCGGGTGTCTCACCAGATGAGGCTCTCCACAGAGGATTCCAGTGCTTGACCCTTGAGAGACCTGAGATATTTCTCGAGATCAGGCGCGTAGCCTGTAGAAAGAGGGGCCATATCTACTAGGAGATGTATCGGTCGGAGTCACAGTCGCGGGCGGTCGTAGCTGGGTAGTGAAGCCGGGGTGGGATGTCTGCGATTCGCGGGGTGAAATGGAGGGGTGATTTGTGAGTCAAACAAAAATATCGGCCAAGAGGAGATATGCTGTTGATCTGTAGAAACTGATCTGTTCTCTGTTTAATTTCGAGTGAGAGATTTCGCTGGCGTTGTGCGAAGCGTCGACGTTGTTGAACAGGCAAACGAACGATTGTTGCTGCTTCGAAGGAATTACACTGTTTGTGAATATGAGTCAATCAATTCCTCCTCATATCGGAGCCTTTTTTTGTGCAAGGCTTCAGGTGGGGGCCATCAGCCTTGTCGCTTTGTGGGGCTGTACCCCGAGCCCCGAGTGCAGGCCATGACGACAATGGGACAGGGGCAGATTCTACTAAGACGTAGCACTAATCAGATAAATTTGATTATCGAAAGGATCCTTGAGAGAACATCACAGATTTTTAGTTGATGGTGGGATATATGTAGGTTATCAATATTCGCTGTCAATCTTGAGAGTTGGGCTCACCGCCATCATCTATGTATGAGCTGTCACTAACTTCAAGAATGGCAATTGATGAGCTGGCAATGCTCTATTCAATTCTTTATTGCCAAGAAAGTGGTCAACCTGGTTCGTCTCAACCATAAAATACCATTATCCCAGTGGCATATTCGGTACTGGTGGATTTGTTGCAAGGGTTTGGATGGGCTGTCTTGAATCGCCAAGGTTACTGGATATGGTAGGGAGACTGATGATATTCCTCTCTGCACTGGGCGGAAATTGACTTTAGCTCTGCACCTATACGGCAAAGCTGAAGGCTGGCTTAATAAATGCAGACTGCGGAGTAGGCTATGCTCCAGCATAACTGCCATGGTCCCCCTTGAAGCTATTCACACCTCAGTTGGTGAAATTCAATACTCTTCCAACTCTTCCCTTGAAGACTGTTTTTCTGCAACCATAGGCCACGATGAAGTTGGAGTCATCAATAAATATGTTGTTATCGCCAGCATCTTTTCTGGCATCTACTTTGTGTACCAATGGTATCTACAGATTAGCAAGGGGACTCCTCGTCACATGCAAAGAGACATCGCGTTCAGAACCACTCGGTCATTTTGCAGATTGTAGATACGAAAACGAACATGTAAAACCGACAGATCCACAACCTGGCCAGGTTTAAGATGCCCTTGTTCTCAACCCTTGTCAGCTGTCAACCAACCTACAACCGCCTTATGAAAGACACGGCGATACTATACACGTATTATTTTTCTATTAGAGGATCAGAATGGAAGGAAGAAAGACTAAGCTTGATAAGACTTTTATAAGATTGTATTAGCTATATTTTAAGTCTAGTATTAGTTTATCTGACTGAGACTAGCTGAGTTTATCTTGTTCCTCGCGTATGTATAGAGTATAAGCGCTTCATGTAAGTGCAGTACTTCGTCTAACAACATTCACCACTATGACTTAAGCTTCAACAAGAGCAGCTTAATCTGGCCAAGTGGAATGCTGGCAGTTAAAGGACGAATATTTATTTTCCGGTTCTTCATGAAATCTGTAGCATTTGCAAGCGATGACAGCCGTCACACGTTGGCACCACAGCGGAACATATACCAATAGCCTCACAACCTGATGAACTTTGTTCAGTGTATACAAAACTTTGAGCAACAATGAATCTGATGTTTCTACAAATTTATATAGCGACCACTCAAACTTCCCTGATCTATCTTTTTTCTCCTTCTTCTCCTTCTTTTCTCTACGACCTAACGGTACCTTCTACCATGGTGACGCTTCATGGCCACACACTAGAGAAGGTTAGACGCTCGTCTTGGGCTTTTCTCCCCCCAGAGATCCGCCGCATGATCCTAGAGGAAATCTCTCATCAAAGACGATGGAGTTGTGCGTCAGCTGTTTGTCAACCGAGTGGAGTTGAAGCAAGCATCCGCCGAAGGCCTGAAAACAATCATTCTGCAAAGACACCTCATTCGCCAAATTTACCTCAACCTCGAGCTCCCTACCTATACCTGTCGCCTGTGTCAGCGATATTCTTACTCGGTTGAGCCCTCAAGGCTCCTGGGAGAAGCGGTACGGAAGCTCTCTGAAACGCTGGGAGCCTGGGAGCCGTCAAATCGTATAACGTTGGAACTCAATGTATACTCACCCAGTGACCCGGACCATTGGTTCAAAAACCATCTTTACGGATTCAAACACGAAGAAGATAGCAATCTTCTCGAGAAGCAGAAAACTTGGGATGATCCGAAACACGGCTGGGTCAAAGGGAAGCAGGTAGCGCTTCCAAATGCAGCATCCATCCGGCAGCTATCCAAACCACTCCATTCAGCAGTCGGGGGCGTGAAAACACGAAGAGTCCCTGATGTCAAAAGGGTTGTGATCCGCCGACAGATGCGACGCAGACTCGCTCCTTACTCGCTCTCCAACTTGCTAAGGCAGTTTCAAAGTGAAGAGTGTCAGCTACGAGCCTTGGCGGGTTCTGTGCCACTCACTCGATGAGAATGGCACGATTTACGGGCGTCATGACCCCAGTAAGTCGACGACAGACATAATAGGTATATAACCGTATCTAACATTCTTTAACAATAGCAGTGGAGGGTTTGCTTTACAGCATGCCCCAGAACGTCAGATCAGTGACTATTTTTGAAGATTTCAACGAACAGATCATGGAAGCTATTGGGAACGGCGTGGCCCCGGCGTTAACATTATGTTCGAGCAAATAGAGACCAACCGGCTTACACAACCTGGGTCGGAGGAAGCGTTCGCTGTGAAGAGCCGTAGCCTCGAATATCTTTCTGTGTCGTTCAGGAGCGATGCTCGAGACTTCTTCAGATCTTGCAAGATGCTCAGTGACTGGCCTCGACTCCGATCGCTGATCCTCACAACACCGCTCATGACGAAAGGATCTCGGGACCTACGGCAGCTACGCAAGGAAGAGAGGCTCGGGCAGTGGAAGCTGAGCCCAGTGGATGGACCTAAGGAAGATCCATAACGAAGCTGTTATCAAGAGCAAATATGATCACTGTGATAACATGAGCTGTTTGGGAAACAAAAGGGAAGGGATACTTGCGCTGATTGTAGTTGATTGTGGAACAAGCCATTCATTGTAACACATCGTTGGTTAGGAGGTGGCAGAAAGCTTATGACTAGGTGTCCTGAGTGACAAAAAGATTGAGACTGTATTAGGATAGTTTAGGGTAGATTTAGTCTACTCTTTGACTACTTTATTTTTTCGCCTGATGTTACCTACTTTAGGTATGGATGTCATTTATGATACTCGGTAGGAATCCAGTAAGAGCATATGTGATTGATACGAGCCGCGGTATCCAAGAACCCCTGTAGCGCTACCGTGGCAGGGGCCAGTGATGCACTGAAAACAGCCCTAGAAACTCGAGTTCGCAGGCTAGAGCCCCTCCACTCCAAAGCCTGGCAGTTCCCCAGCATCTCGGTACCTCAATCCCCAACACGTGCCATCCCTCTCAACCATCATCCGTCGTCAATCGAGCCACCCATCATACAAATTCTCTCACATCTCACTCCCTTTGTGATCTACTCACTCCTTTCTGAACTGATCTGATTTGACCAGCTCCCTCACGCTCTCTTTGCGCGCGCTCAAAGCGGCTCGGAAACTTGCCCCCCTCATCTTATCTTTATTCTTCTCGAGCAATCGCCACGGGCTTCTTTGTTCTTGTTTCTCACAAACCAGAAAAAAAGACTCCCCGCCTCACCTGTCGATAGCCCGCTATACTTACGTATTTGCTACTGTTTTACAACTAGCGCTGCAGGGCTGCTTGTTTCTAGCTTGGAAGAACCCGATCTTGGTCCTAACTTAGTTGGCCAACAAAAGGTTCTCCAGCAGCCAGCTCCCCTCTCAACGCCACGAAACAGTTAACAACTACTCGCTGACAACCGTGCGAGGGCGGCTTGTCTCTGCTTTGCCTTGCCAGTCTCGTCTTGTAGTCAAGTCTATAACAAACCTACAGGTTACTAGACCAGGCTAACCTAATCGTCTCACCACTCAAGACATCTGTACTTTTGGATTGGATTTGTTTCTGCTGCTTGGCTTTGTCGTTCAAAAAGTGCCCTTGTTGTTTCCTCCCTGGGACTCTTTTATCATTTGGCCATTTGTACATTCCCTGGCTCTACCATCGCGATTGTACTGCGCCCCTGTCCTAGTCCTTGGCTCTATCCTTTTTTTTCGCTTGGCCGCACTCGATGCCTTCTTGACATTCATTTCACTTTCTGTCAATCAGCTTTTGTATTGACGGCTTCCCCTTCCCGCGAAACTAGGCCGGCCAATAGCCCGACGATCCGTTCCTCGGGACTGTTTCCCTTCTTTCCGTCCGCCGTCACAGAATTCCGAACTCTTTGCACCTAGGTACCTTCAAGACTCGAGCGTATCCCCTGAACTGCTTCTTCTACCTCATGGAATGCGATAGCCTGTGGCGATGAACTCCCTCAACATCCTAACGGCCCGCGTATCGCCGCCCCCGAGCCCAACTCAATCTCGGTCGAATAGCATAGGAGGAGGCCCCATTGGTACAATTGGATTGGCCTCCGAAGACCAGCACGGCGACGATAGACCGTCCGGTCACGAGACTGATTCCTTTGCCCAGGATACTATCGACGAATCGCGATTCACCGAAAAGCCGGCTGACGAGAGTACACCATTGCTCAACGACACAGGCGACAACCAAAAACGAAGCTCATGGTGGCACTCTATCCCTCGACGTTTTGCTTCTAGCATCATTGGTTCTATTAGATGGGTTCTTGCGACACTGGCATCCCCAGGTGTCTATCTCATTGCCTGCTTCTATGACGAATACGGCAATTTCGCACCCTTTACACAACTCGGGAAACTATTTGGATTACACGGAACGGGACATAAGACCATGGAAGAACCTGAAAATGTTTCTGAAAGAGACTATGGCAGGACTACAGGATATAGGAGGCTAACACCAAGACCGAGGCCCGTATCCTCATCATCGACGTCATCAGGCCTCTCGTCGGAGTCGGAATCAGATGGATCACGCTCAGGCAGTCTCAGTCGACACGCACGATCGAAGTCACTACAGCCTTCAGAGGAAACAGGCCCGGCGAGAAGGTCAATTCGCATCAAGCTCAACAGCGACGAAGATCTCAGGCAGCGGAAGCATAGGAAAACACAATCTGCAGTCGCGCGAACAAAGGCTAGTGATTTGGGCGGTGGCGACCTCTCGGCGCATCTTAAATCTCCCACTTCTCCCATTGCAGCGCTCACCAAGTACCCAAAGACACCGGCACCACCTCGACCTTTGATCCCACGCAGGCAGCCGTCCTATATCAACCTCGAACCGCCGACGAGCCCGCAGAAGACCTTGATTCTTGATCTAGACGAAACCTTGATACACAGTATGTCCAAGGGCGGCAGGATGAGCACCGGACACATGGTTGAAGTGCGCTTGAACACAACGTATGTGGGGGTTGGTGGGCAGACATCGATTGGACCGCAGCATCCGATTCTATACTGGGTTAACAAGCGACCGTATTGCGACGAGTTTTTGAGGCGGGTGTGCAAGTGGTACAATCTGGTTGTTTTCACGGCGTCGGTGCAGGAGTATGCAGATCCAGTGATTGACTGGCTAGAGGCGGAGAGGAAGTATTTCTCGGCGCGATACTATCGTCAGCACTGCACATTCCGGCAAGGCGCTTTCATCAAGGACCTCAGCTCGGTTGAGTCAGACCTGAGTAAGGTGATGATTCTGGACAACAGTCCGTTGAGTTATCTGTTCCACCAAGGTAAGATGCCCCGGCCGGGTCATTCAGGGGAGAGGAGGTTGTTAACATTCGTTTGCCAGACAATGCAATTCCTATCCAGGGCTGGATCAATGATCCAACGGATACAGACTTGATGCACTTGGTGCCGCTGTTGGAGGGCCTGCAGTATGTTCATGATGTTAGGGCGTTATTAGCCCTAAGGGGTGGTGAAGATGGTCAGCATATGGCATAACTTATGATATTTATTAGGCATAACTTATGATAAGGTATTTTAATCTGGAGTTGATTTCTCGTTTTCGCTGTAGCTCACGTGGATAAAGTTGACAGGTCGTAGATGTGGCGGGAGAGCAACCGCCATGTTACCCCAGACCAGATGGACGAGTGGCTTGACGTAGTTAGGTAAACTTATGATGATATTCATAATATCTTGTAATTTAGGGGCAGGTTTATGATGATCTAGTTGTAGTTATTCATAGTTCCCTCAACTTCTCAATTGTAGGGTAACAGCTTCGGTAAAGTTCCAGCTACAACACTCTCGGAGTTTTGGAGCATAGGTCTAAGTATCCGTACAGGCTTGCTTTGATACACTAACCAATATTTACAAGTATACACAAGCTATTCACAAACAAAGAACAAGGGTCCATCCACAGTCACACGTCAAATCCGTCATGGCACCCCAATCCTCTGTCCTCGAATTGTGATGTTCAGGGACAGGGTCTGGTGTCAAAGGCATGTGGTGAAAGTCTGAGACAAGAGTGGCAGGTTAGCTCGAAACGGAGTGTTGCTGAGCCGGCTGTTTTCGGGAGGCCGGGACCGGCTTTAGAAAGTTTGAAGATGGGAATTTGTTTGAACTGAACTTGGAAACGGGGAATAAAAAACAAGCTTTAGACCGGCTTCGTTCCGCGGATCACATCAGGCACTTTTCAGCTGGGGACTCTTGAAGAGAGTTCGGCTGAGAAGGGATACAAGGGCAGAAGAAAAGTCAATGGCCGGCTTTGATATTACCGGGGTTCATTGTGAGAGAGCCGAGGGAAAGGAAAGGAATAGATGCAAATGACGCCGTGACACCGTCACTCGTCACTCACTTCTGAGAAAGTCTGGGTCCTGTGCTGTGCTAGAGATTGGTTACCACCTTATGGCGCTGTTCCCCGCTAAGACCTGCTTGCTCTCAGGGAACTGAACTCTACTGGAGTTAGGAGCAGCAGCTACAAACCCTGGTCACCGAGAAACTTGCCCCTGGAGCTGGACCTTGACCAAGCTTCCCCATCTTTTGCCCCGCCCACAGGAGATCAAGCTCCTGTGGCTCCAACTACAGGGCAGGGCAGCTGTGAGTAAAAGTACGTTATGCAAGAGAAAGTGAGTGAGCTCTGACATGGTATATGATGTCTGAGTCGTACATGTAAACGTCAGATCAGGTACAAAGTTGGCAGGGGAGGAAGAGAAATGCACCCCGCAATAAGTGAAGTCCAGTGAATTAAATCGGTTAGTGGCAGTGAAGAGAAGCTGCAGTGGCTGGAACATGGAGGAAAACGGTCCAGAGTTGAAATTTGTCTCACCAAATGGTGACATCATCACATCTGGTGACGACACAAGGGCAGAGGGGAGAAACAGTCAAGGCAATGGAAGGCAAGCCACCCGGAAGCACTTTTCTCAATGATGCAAGATCGAGATCTGTGACCAGCTCGAGAGTACAAATACTGGGAAGGATCCAATCCAACGAGCTACCACCCTATTCTTTCACACTCTAACTCATCTCAACCAATTGAAGCTATATCCATCTCTCAATACTTCAGCTCAACCACAACTCATCAAAATGTCTCTGCACTACCTCCCCCCCGTCAAGCCCTCTGCCATCGCCCTCGGCACGGCCTTCAACCACGGTATTGAGCTCGCCGTCCTCGCTCCCATCTTCGGCCAGACCTACCAGCGCGCCAAGGCTGCCAACACCAAGGAGGAGTTCATCCGCTCTAAGGAGGCTTCCGGTGCTGCTCTCGCCTGGGGCTCTTCCCTCATCGGCTCTGCTCTTCAGTCTTATGGTGTCGGTGCTCTCATCAACGCCACTGGTACCCTGAGTTACAAGGGCGCTGCTTACCTCGGATCCCTCATCTTCTTCGCTACATCCGCTCCCGGCGTATGTTCTCACTCTTCTCTCTCACTGCTCCTATTCACTAACTGACCCTCTATAGTACATTGCTCAGATCTTCGTTGAGAAGCGACCTCTCGACACCGTCGGCGTCAGCCTGGCTACCAAGCTCGTTGAGACCCTCGGTCTCTCCGTCTTCCTCACCTGGTGGGGAACCCGAACCAACCCTTTTGAGTAAATCCTCTCTTGGCCAAGGCTCCTTAATCTCCCCATGATCGGGATGGGGTTTTCATGATGAATTTGTTATACCGCGGCTTCGAGCCTGTGTGAGATAGGAATAGGGACGATGTACCTATAACAGAAAGCCAGTAAGGCAAAAATAATATGATACAAAAGAAAAAAGAAAAAAAAGAAGAGAAAAAAAACCTGCAGCCTGATAATGTGATGTCAATTATTTGAATGCATCGCAGTCGACGACTGGAGAGCTATGAAGTGATGTGCATATGATAAAGAGACCTTGCGACAACTGCTTCTCGAAAATATGGGGCTGAACTTATCCAAAGACTCGTAGTATACCAAAGTTATGGTTCGTCCTAAAGCCTATCAATGACGTGATCAGGCTAAGGTGAGTGTCCAGAGAAGGTTTAAGCCGTGACAGTGCTTCGGTATTGAGCTGTCACATTTGGGTGTATGTATTGTGGTGGTCTTGCGGGTTGGATCTCGTGCCGTGGCTTGACGAATGATATGAATTTCGCAAGTGCATCAATATCACAAGCTCACAGGTTGCAGCTCAGGATCTGCCACGTTTCAAGTCCAAGGACCCTTGATAATCATGTCCCATTTTTAATGCAATAGCTAAACCTGAACGCCGCCAAAGCCCTCATCCAGCCGTTGGTTCTCCGGCTGGATGTTCTGGTATAATACATCCAGACTTGTACTTGTTCTAACCCACCACACCATCCGCCCCAGGGTAACCTCGCTCTTTCTTGATCTTTGGGGAACCCCGCTCTCTCTTCATCTTTGGAGCCTTTCCTATACTGACGGCACTGTCGCGTCGTCGATGGACCTCGTCCCCCTAGTACTTGGTTCCACCCTTGACCCAGAAAGCCTGCTTGCCATACTCCTTCTGCACGTACTTGACGAGAGACGCGTAGCTCTCGCCGAACGCCTCACCATCATCCTCGCCGTCCTTATCAGCAGACTTGTCCTTTGACTTCTTGCCCTCGGCCTTCTCCATGATCATAACCACGGATGTAGGGCGCTTGGTCTTAGCGGCAGCGCCGAGCTCAGCGCGCGACGTGACGAAGATGAAGGGCACGTTGTGGTCCTCGCACAGCACGGGGAGGTGAGAGATGACGTCCATGGGAGAAATGTCGCCGGCGATGATGACAACACCAGGGAAAGAGGTGTTGCCGGGGGCCGAAGGGGGAGACTTTCGGAGAGTCTTGACGACCTCCTTGACGCCGCGCTTCAGGGTGTTGTTCTTGGCAGCTGTGAAATGTTAGCGATCTGTCCGAAACACGTCGTTCTCTGTAGTCGCATACCTTTTCGGATGGTCTTGTAGACCTTCTTCATGCCCTTCTCATCCGCCACGGGGAGGGCGAAGGGAACTACAGTGCGCTCAAGAGGCAGCTCAGCAGCCTTCTCCTCCTCAGCATCAGAGTCCTCGTCCATGTTGGCAGCAGCAGCGGCAGCGACGGGGGCATCCTGCTGGATCTTCTCCTCAAGGGCAGCGGCGAGCTTCTCCTTCTTGTCCTTCTTATCTTTCTTGTCCTTCTTGGACTTTGAGACGCCGGACTCGTCGCTTCTCTTCTTGTCCTTCTTCTCCTTCTTATCGGGCTTCTCGGCGGCCATTGCTGCGGTTCTCTCGAGGAATCTTCGTCGAAGTTATTACTTGTGTCTTCTTTGGAGTCGCACGGAGATTGTCTGTGCGAATTGAAGGTCCCGCGGTAATGTTGGTGATCGCAAAGTTGCCGTGTTTTCTTTTAGCACTCCACTGACCTCGAAATTTTCTAACTTTTTTTTTCTTCAGCGAGTGGAAGAAGAGCTACGGCGAAGAGTTTCGGCGTTACGTACCGCCGATTCCGTACCACATTTCTGAGTTCACGTGATCGTCATCAATAGTCCAATCATGGTCTCGGCAATGACAATTACCAGTGGATCCGATATCGATTCAGATCATCAAGACATATGACATTGATGGGATTACTGTGTTAGAGAGACGTCAATTCGATTGCAATGCATGGATACCGAAAGGCCAAATAACAAAGAGATAGTGTGACTGCTGTCTATTGCTCCTCCTGATCTAGGTATTGATGATGTACAATGAGTCCAGAAGACCTACTCCAACACACCCGCCGTGGTTTTGCTCCAGTAATTTAACCAATTTATTCCTCCTCATCACCGAACTCAGCACGACCAGCCTTGGAGTTGAGGTACTCGCTTCTATGGCGGAAGTTAGTATTTTGCTTGTGGTTGGGCGCTGTGTATGAACGAACCGCTCGACAGCCCAGTTCATGATGTAGTAACCGGCGATCATGGGAGGAAGCCAGTAGAAGATTTGGCTCTTGGTTCGGCGGAAAGTGTTGAATATGGCATCGTGGAAGGCACCGGCCCAAGGGTTCTGTCGGTTGGCGGACAGACCGTAAGTGATGATACCACGCTGCTTCTCACCACCTGATATTAAGTTAGTCTCCAGTTTCGTCGATGACATTGATGGATTCCCCGAGAATGTCTCATCGATGAATTTCGAGACCGGTTATGCGCATGCATCGAGTTTTGGTTTTACGTCGACCCAATTGCTTCCATCTCGTGCATCATCATTATCCGTTGGTCCGTCGCGTTCATCGATCCAGTTTCCTCGTTCGCACATCGTAGTAGCTATCACTTACCAAAGTGGCCCCAGTTACCAATGTAGCTATTCAAAGTCCGTCAGCATTCAATTCCATCTCGATTGGTGCATTTTGAAGGCCCGGTGTTGTTCGTTCGACCATTAACCATTGGAAAAGCCGCACGCAACAGAACCACCAATTGCCCTCGTTGAATCGTAATCCACGTACTGTCCGTTCTTGGGGTCGGCAGCGCCGCTTCGGAGCATCTGAGTCGGTCTCATTTTGGCGGATTTGGCACGAAAAGTCGAGGTCTCTCGTGTGTGGTTTTTGGAGTCGTCGGTTTGGAGGCGAAAGGCAGAAAAGGGCCACTTGAGGATTTCTCGGGTTGGAAAGGAAAGCGCAGACGCAGGCTTTCCCCATCAGCCGAGCTTTCCCGAAGGAGCTTAGCTCCGAGTAACAACCCACCCGAAGGAATCTAACAGCCAACCAACGAATCGTGCTGGGAATTTGTCCAAAGGTGGACTAAGAGCTTCAAATCATCATCGCCGTCCGTTGAGTCCGAAAAGCTCCAGCTACGCCTCAGTTCCCATCGATAGTTGGGTTCTAACGACTACCATTTTTGACCGACGTCTTGCAACGATACGCCGAACAAGACTTTAAGCACACTACATCAAAATGGCGGCCGCTGCGAGAGCCCTCAACTTCATGTACCGCATGGCGGTCCCCGCTTCAGCTGTCGTCTTCCTAGGCAGTCAGTCTATATACGACGTCAAGGGAGGAACTCGGGCTGTCATCTTTGACAGATTGTCTGGTGTTAAGGAGACCGTCGTCAACGAAGGAACCCATTTCCTTGTTCCCTGGCTGCAGAAGAGCATCATCTTCGATGTCCGCACCAAGCCCAGGAATATCGCAACAACCACCGGCAGCAAGGATTTGCAGATGGTTAGCTTGACACTGAGAGTGTTGCACCGACCAAATGTCAAGGCTCTCCCCAAGATTTACCAGGTAAGATGAACAAGTAAACTCTGCTTCAGATCATATGACTGACTCTGATAGAACCTCGGTGCCGATTACGATGAGCGAGTCCTCCCCTCTATTGGAAACGAAGTCTTGAAGGCTATCGTCGCCCAGTTCGATGCTGCAGAGCTCATCACCCAGCGAGAGGCTGTCTCTGAGCGAATTCGAAATGACCTTACCCTCCGTGCTGCCGAGTTCAACATCGCTCTTGAGGATGTTTCCATCACCCACATGACCTTCGGTCGTGAGTTCACAAAGGCCGTCGAGCAGAAGCAGATTGCCCAGCAAGATGCTGAGCGAGCACGATTCATCGTCGAGCGTGCTGAGCAAGAGCGTCAAGCCAACGTCATCCGCGCCGAGGGTGAGTCCGAGTCCGCCGAGGCCATCAGCAAGGCCATCCAGAAGGCTGGTGACGGCCTCATTCAGATTCGAAAGATCGAGGCCAGTCGTGAGATTGCTGCCACTCTTTCTTCAAACCCCAACGTCGCCTACCTGCCTGGTGGGAGCGGAAAGCAGGGCGGTCAGTACCTACTGTCAGTGGGCAGGGCCTAAAGTAACGGACTTTGTATGATGTAAAGGATGTTGAGGAAATGACTGGGAAATCCCCGCTTATCGTTGGCGATGAAAACATTTATTCATGAGCGCCAACTATGTATTTCTAGAACGAGACCAGACGGGAGTATCAACCCTATCTCGCAATGTATAATCGCCGGTGGTTTCACGGCTTCTCCCGTTCCAAAACAGCATTAACTAAGCTGAACCAGTGACCAAGTCCAGAATATCCCAAGATCTATGACGCCCAACGCTCTCCAATCCCATGAAAATTCACATGCGTATCTCCCTATCTTGAATATGGCGCCCAGGCTCAAGAGCTATGCCTCGATGAATGCCTCTGTCAATCCTGAAGCTGTCCCAGGAGCCACGAAATTACCGTCCACCAATTTCCAACCCTCTCTCTGCATATCCATCCACTCATTCCTAATCTTGAGACGAACAAGGTCTCCTGCTGCCCTTGCATCTTCAGCAGAATCATGGCCTACCATCTTTGGACCCGTCTCCTGTTGAATCTTGCGGTTGAGATGAACATCCATGAGCATCTTCAGGCTATACCGATATGGTAAACCAGCTTTGTGGGGGAAGAGCAGCACGGTATCAATTAGTGCTGGATGCACGATACGGACTGAGTTGAGATCGTTCTCGAGACCATGTCCGATCAAGGGTGTTGTTGGAGATATGAGTTGAAATAGTAGGTCTCTGGCAACTTCTGGAGATGAGACGATCTTGAGCTGCTTCTTCTTAGGCTTCAGCTCGCCATCTTCACTCACATCGTCGTCGCTACTCTTAGTTGGCTTCGTCGATTTGTCCGCGGTCCATGATTCAGCTTGGGCAAGATCTTCTGGCCAGACACCGGAGTATCGCGAGTTGAGGTCCAGAATTTCCCCCAACGGTCGAACTAGAACATCTAGCAGCTCCTCACCCGTCGGCCATGATGTTGCGGTCAGACGGATAAGTTCCATGCCGAAAACTGTATAACCCATCTCGCAATCAAAAGCCACTGCTCTATCCGTAGGTACGACAGGATTCTCGGGAGTTTCTGCAAAGTTAAGCACAGACGCAAGTCTCTTGGGATCTGAGGTCTTGAATACGTGGTGATCACGAGTGAAGCAGCCAACAGAGTCACCGACTTCTTGTCCACAACACTGATATCGCTTGGGCTGTCTGGTGTTGTCGCCTGGAGCCTTAGGGGCGATGAAGGTCTTTCCCCAGTGGAACGTGCATGTCCCACCAGAAGTGAGTGCACCGTCTTCTTCACGTCTTCCAGGAAAGACCTGGAAGCGTTGTTGGCAACGGTCACATTTCTCCCATCCTGCGGCTGTCGCTAAACCTTGTCTCGCCTTTTCAACATCAGCTTCTGAAGGTATACTAGCAACATAACCATGATTTGATAGCTTATTGATGGGAGTCAATATGCGTTTTGTAAGCTCAACCTCCTGAGCGGGGGTCAGGCCGGTCTTGATTTCCGTGGGTCTCTCGTTAGGATCTTTTCCAGCCGCTTCGAGTTCCTTCTTTTTTATTTCATCCTCTCTCTCAGCCTTCCACTGATCAACCTTCATTCGCTTGTATTGCATGACTTTGTTTTTCATAACATTGGAGTACACGGCGGTCTTGTGGACGGCAACGTATTCCTCTTCGTCTAGTGTTCGGACGATAAGATCTTGATCTGATAGTAGAAGACTCGTCTCGTCTTTCTTGATCTTAGCTTTGAGTTCTTTGTTCAGTCGGGTAAGTTCTTGGTGAAGCATTTTGACTAGCCTGAGACGGACGTCATGAGCAGCAGGCAATCGTTTAAGGAGTCTCGGATTCAGTGTCTCGGCCTTCTTGGACTTTTCTGGTACAGGTTTTCGTGCAGAAGACGGACGTGATTCAGTGGCAGAATGACTTGTTTTGGCAATCTTTGAAGAAGGTTTTGGGGTGTGATCTTGAGTGTCCATTTTCCGTTTCAGTGGTGGAGGAGAGACTGTTCGAGCTGCTGTTTCAAGCTTCTTGGCTGCTTGCATTGGGATATCATCCGTTGAACCCCCGCGAGATGTTCCAGAAGAGCTGGGTGCAACATCCTGGGGAGTTTTAGGTGAAGGAGGCGGATGAAAGGGATCTGTTCTCACACGCTTGCGTGGTACATCCTGGTTTGCCGCGGTGGTCTTATTACTCGTGTCATCTGATGGAAGTCCTTGTGATGGCGGTTCATATTTCTCCTTTGGATGGTTGAATGGACAGAGGCTCGCTGCGCAATCATCGCCCTTGGGACAGGGGATGTGTTTAAATATACTCATGGTGACGACACCTCAAAATGACGTTGAGGGTTTCCCAATATGAGCCCTGTGTCTGCATTCGTGATCATGTGAGCTTCTACTGATGGTAGCGAGATCGTTGAGAGTGAATGGATAAATCGAGTTTGGAGGTTGAAGCCAGGTTTAGGGTGGCTATGCTTGGTGAGACGAAACAATAGGAGGTTATCCACTGCAGCGAGGTGAGTTGCTGTGGAGAGATTGAAGAAAAGACCGTGCTGAAATGAATGCGCGTGGGCTTCTTGAAGGATCGGAGGGTTCAAAAGAGAAAAATAGCAAATTATCGTCGCTTTGGTTCAATCGAGATTGTGTTGACTATAGCTTTTGATGTACAGATGAGGCTGAGCTTGAAGAATGAGCTGCAGGTAGCCTAAGCCTTCAGCTCTCAAGCGGTTGCTCTCATGATGAGACCCACTTTAAGCAGTACACACTCCAGTGTTGAACTCCGCCATGATTTCAGAGGCTCATGAGCTATGACGCTTCAAACCAACTGGAACAAGGGATGGACTTTGGTTCTTAGTAATAATCACTGAATTACAAAGCCGACTATGTGCGTACTAGTCCTAACCACATACTGAAACAGATCTGGTTCTCTTTACATCGACGACAAACTTGTTTTCAGTGCACTTACATAGTACACCCTAGAGACGGCTCGCACTCGGTTTCGAACTCCTTTGTAGGCGTCATGACAGGAATTCAGCTCGCCCAAATCTAGAACCAACCCGCGATGGTGTGGGAGAGCGCCACATTTGAGGATCGATTAAACAGATGAAGTAAGATCCGTAGACCAGTTAGTCCATGCAATCTAAACCGAAGCCAGCTATTGGCAGTAGGCGGAATTCACATCTATCCGAGATGTCGTGTAGACTGCGATAAGTCCGCAACTATAAAGACGGAGTGAAGCCTCTGCTGTTATGGCTACAACGACCACGTCTTCAACTCAGCCCCACGGCATTAATACTCGTTAAACACCGTTGTCAGCAATCAGATTGTACTCCTAAAACGGCATGTGCTGTCGCATGTTTGGTCGACGTCGATAGTGGTCATCGACATTCTGGTGGGGACTTTAACGGCTTAACTCCGTGCTGCCTCCGTATTTCTGCAGTTGAGCGGACTTCAGACAACCCGACTTTACGCAATCCGAAACTCCGTTGGGGGCTGCATCTCCTGAGAAACCTCAACTAATTTATTCTTAAGGCTGGCAACTTTTCTGCCTCAGTCTCTATTTTGGCCATTTCAATTTCATCGCACATCTATCTATCATCATGTCTAAACCTGTTGTTCTTGAAGACGTTACTGGCGGAAGCGCAAATGCTACTCACCTTTGTGTTTTAGTTCACGGCGTAAGCATCATCCCCTGACGATCAATCCTTATACGTCATGCAGCGCTGACCATAGAATAGCTTTGGGGAAACCCAAGTCATTTGCGCAATGTTGCTAAGGCGTTGCGCGACGAATACTCCGAAGACGAATTATATATCCTGCCTGCCGAGAAAAACTGCGGTAACTTCACATACGACGGCATTGAGCTTGGTGGCGAGCGCGTGTGCGCAGAGATCGAGGACAAGTTGCGCAACATTGAAGAACAAGGAGGCAAGATCACCAAGTTGAGTATTGCAGGATATTCGCTTGGTGGTCTAGTTTCGCGATATGCGGTTGGCTTGCTTTATGCGAAAGGGATTCTCGATGATCTCGAATGCATGGTAAGTCGCACATAGGGAACAGGAGTAGGAAAAGACTGGATGAACTAACAATCCTGTCAGAACTTTACCACATTTGCATCCCCCCATCTCGGGGTAAGAACGCCACTTAAAGGATGGCTCAACAACATCTGGAACGTCCTCGGCGCCCGAACGCTATCGATGTCCGGTCGCCAACTTTTTACCATCGACAAATTCCGCGACACCAATCGACCTCTTCTCGCAGTACTCGCCGATCCAGATTCTATTTTCATGTCTGGTCTCAAGAAGTTTAAGCGCCGCACGCTATACACAAACATTGTCAACGATCGCAGTGTTGTACACTACACATCCGCCATTACCAAACATGATCCTTATACAGACCTTGAAAAGGTCAATCTCAACTACCTCGAGGGATACGAGGGTGTTATTCTTGACCCTGACCATCCTATTGCGCTTCGGCCAAAATTCCAACCAGACACGCTATTGACAGACTACGAAGCTCTCAAGAAGTGGGTCAAGAGCATCCCGTTTATGGTGACGGTCGGTGTTATAATTCCGATCGGAGTTGTTGTCTTCCTCGCCAACTCTGCCGTCCAAACAGTTCGAAGTGCCAACCGAATCAAGGCGCACGAGTCAGGAGAGGCTGGGTTGAAGATCGAACAGTACCGCATGCCCCTGCGGATTAAGGAGATTCGAGAAGAAGTCGAACAAGCTTACGAGGTTCTCAACAGCTCACAGAACCAGCAATACTTGGCATCGTCAGACTCAGAAGATGATCTGGCCTACGATGCTGAGGACCGCAAGCTGCTGAAGAAAGAGCGCAGGATGTCGACTCCTGGGCAGCCTACGCTTGCGCTGACTCCTGATCAGTTCGAGATGATCGAGAACTTGGATGCAGCTGGTTGGCGCAAGTTTCCTGTTCACATTCAGAAGCATCGACATAGTCACGCAGCTATTGTCGTGCGCATGGACAAGGAGAGTTTCGCAGATGGCTGGGTTGTTCTGAAGCACTTTGCTGGAAGCGAGTTCCTCATGTAAAGGGGATGTTCTATCTATTGCGATGGATTGTAATGGATTTATGTGAGATGCATTTGCGAGGCGTTGGAAATACCTTTAATACGGTTGGGATATACGGATAGAATTGGAGTTTCACAAAATGCCTTTTATTAGACAAAGGCAAGGAAACCTTTAGGACATATTAGCGAGTTTAGCGAGGATACTCATTAATTCATGGGATAACGATGATTTGTTAAATCTGTGTAATGATTTCTAGGCAAGATGGAGATCTAACATTGAGATATCAACTGTCATATATGCTATGTCACCATGCAGACTGGGTGATATTACTTCGTCATACTCCCACACCGTGGCATCGTGAGTCCCAAAACTGTCGTCATCTCACCAAGCTTTGGTGTTGCAGACTGATGACGCTTTGATATAGCATCACGTGTTAATCGCCACATTCTCTCCCCAGATCAACCGACCCCTCACCATGGCCCAATCGGAAACTTGTAAGTTTCGTGATCAAGAAGCTCTTAATTGGCTAAAACGACCTCAATCGGCCGATTGCTCGTGCTTTTGCCTCCACTTTCTTCTAAGTTCCTCCTCTTTTTCTTCTTCCACAGCGGAGAAAGAAGCCCAGACCAGTCGAGTACGAGTACTGACTGCTGCTGCCAAAGTCTCGTGCTGCTCTACTCTGCTCTGCTCTGCTTGTCGAGGTCGCGAGGGTCTCCAGATCTAAACTTGATCACTCCATCATCAGCTCTTCTATTATATTATTCTTCCCCTTGTGTAAATTCTCTCGCGGCCCGATATTGCTGCGAGCTCCGCTCTTGAGTCCGTCTTACTGCTCTCTTATCGATTTCCCATATCCGGCTCCTCGCCTCCCGGAGATAAGAAAGCGCTGGTGCTTAAGCCGAGGCGCCGGCTCAATTTTCTGCAACCACCAACCTCTTAGTGATCAACTTGATCCAAGAGCATCATCGAGCTTACGGCTCATTGGGATAGGAATTGGGGAATCAATCAGCTCTACGATTTGTTTTAGAGCTTCTTTGCACAATTCATAGGTCAAGCCAATTGCCACTCGATCAATTGGTCCTCTTCTACGTTGCTTCTCTTCGATTCTTTTTTCTTGACGAGCAGTATTTGCTCGAATCCGCGACAATGGTTCTCACTCACACGACAAACCATAACTATAACCACCCATTCCCGACTGTCACTCTCGCTTACTTCCTCCGATACTCCTCACCTCAACTAAACCCCTTCGCCGCCCATGTTCTCAGCACCGACACCATTGAGAGCTATGTCGACCCAGAGACCCGTCGACTTCACACAACTCGCATCCATTTGAAGAAAAGTCGAATGCCTGGTGCTGTATATAAGCTACTTCCTGCCAGTGTCACTGGTGGTGGCTCCGGAGACAAGGCTTCGTACATCCTGGAGACGAGTGTTGTTGATATCAAGGAGGGTTGGATGAAGACGGAGAGCCGGAACCTCAATTTCACGGGTGTACTTTCTGTCATTGAGAAGCAGGAGTTCAAAGTTCCTACCGAAGCTGTTAACCAGAATCCCAACGAGACTGCTGTGACGACTATGGTTCAGTTCAGGTCAAGACTGGGAGATAAAATTAGGGGCAAGCTGGGACAAGCCCAAGAGGACGGCTGGTTCAAGAATGGCATCATTGGTGGCTGGGGCACGAAGGGCATTCAACGCAGCATCGAAAGCATCGCCTCTACCAAAACGCAGGATCAAATGGGTAAAAGCCGCGATGGCATGAAACTCGTCCTCGAACGATTGCGCAACAATGGCGTAATGGGAGTCCTCGAGACGATACGGCGAGAACGTCAACGACAGCTCGCTTGAACGCATAACGATACGACCAACTATAACAATGAACGACAACGGCCTTTGAGCAGCACAACCTCGGGAGGGAAAGGTTCCTGATGGGCTGTGTACGCTCTGTGTATTATTATTGCATTTCACCTGAGCCTGGCGCATGTGTTTCTTTTTTTTTGGGTAGGGGGATCTGTGGAAAATCTGGAGATGCGATGCTGGAATCGGCCAGCGGAGCTGATGAGGGGACAGAATAACGTGCGATGACACGACGCCTTTACTAAATGTGGCATCCCCTCTCTTGTATTGTGTATGAAAAATGAATGGAAACAAACTTTCAAAGAAATCCTTTTCGTCTACAGTAGTTGGCCGCAGATCTAAGGCTTGAGCTTGCCCGGAAGCCATGGTAGCAAGCTTGGATCATGAAAGTTCCCAAGCTCTTGGAAAGCCGTTGGACTTACTTATATAGCAAACGTACAAACATGCGCACAGTAAAACCACGAGCGATAGCAAGACTTCTCGTAGTGATCTCGCTCTCTCCCTCGGGCCCCATTGATATCCGTGGGCATCAGCAGCGCTCCTGAGACCAGATGCGATCGAGCCCTTCATGGATGAAAACCTAGCTCTTTGCGGTGTGGCATACTTGCCAGCTTGTCTAACAGCTTTCACAAGTAGCCTTGTATCTGCCCGATACCACTCATGGAAAGCCACACAGGGAAACTAAAATTGAAAGAGATATTTGGTGTTTGGAGTAGGAGTGCATCACTTGGACAAAGTCTATGATATGATACAACAAAGGTCAAGAGAAACTATGACAAGAGGCAGATGGCGGAAGCTTTGAAGTCGCCCTTATCATGGCGACTTTTCATGATGGCTCTTTGCAGCACACTGGCAACTCCTATTTCTACGATAAGCAGCCGACATCACCATTCTATATTCCACACATGCTAACAGCTGTACATTTCACTGACATAGTTGCTTCCTCTCGCAGCGATGGGCCGTTTTTCTATGATCCCCCAGTTGTTACCTTGAATTCCACCGACCATCAAGAATCTCAGTCTCCGTTCCTCATTTCCTCCCAACACTGGTGTATGCACTGTTATTGAACTTGCTCCGATAGACAAGCGCATCGACTTCAACCCCTTACCACCGTTCCGGAGACCCCCGTCAGATTACTCTATCCCCTGGGCGATTATCGTTGAATACTTGTATCATTATATGGGGAGAGGATGAAGGCAAAAAACAAAAAGGAGTGTATTCAATTCAGGAGCCCAACATCAGTCTTCCTAGAAACTCAAGCCATTTGGTACACGGCACCAACAGATCCCTCGGTATCCTCAAAGAATCTATACAGACCAAACTCGCCCTCTTTCTCCTTCTCAGTCAACATTTTGCCACCGGCTTTTTCAATGATGGACCCGATGTTGTCAACGTTTTCGACGAACCAATAAACACAGAGACCTCCTTTTCCGGGGTGGAAGTTACCAGTGTGATCAGGAGCCTGTTGAATACCACCTGTCAAGCCAAGGCTAGGGTTGAAGTCGAATTTCCTGAACTCATCAGGACTCTTGTGGTCGGAGTCCTTGAAGTTGAAGTTGAATACAGCCTTGTAGAACTCTGCAGCTATAGAGGTGTAAGAGCAAGACAGACTCGCAGTTGGCTAGGACATACCACGGCTGACATCTGTGGCAGGGATGCTCATCCAGACGGGTGTACCAAAGGCCGGCGGCTTCCATTCAGACATATTGGGCAACTGGGATGAAGTTAAGAAGAACGAAGAGTTGTTTGAGAGTGAAGGATGACGAGGAGAGTTCAACCTGAGTCCATTGAGGTATCGAGGCCCTTTTTATAGACCATCTTGCTGCCTCTTTACACAATGAATTCACGCTTATTCACACCTCTCTGTCGCATTGCTAGCTGTAAGCCGTGAAGATGGGAAGACTTTAGGCCGATGGCTTGAGCTAAGTGACGATGCTTGCACGTTTTCAACAATTGGGACGCGTTGGAGGAGCCATCTTGACAGGGGTATTAGACGCCGGCTGAGCACGAGAGCACGTGTTGCTTGGTAAAGGCCATACAGTGTTTGGTTCACTGAAACTTGTTTGTTTTTCGGATTGTGTAAATGACCTGATACAATGCCGAGCGCTACCGAGACATAGTGGCGGTTGGAGATTGAGAGGTGAAGTTTGGTTGTACTATAGGTAGCTTGTCTATATCACCGGAAAATATTGTTGATTATAATCTATCCTCTTCATTAGTTCAGCTTTTGATGGCCATGGCTTTCAATACTGTGCCCGTGCCCCTCCATCTCTCCACTCCAAAGCCTGGAATTGTGAGATGGCGGGGCCAGATTAGATTATGCGCATCGGCCCGTCACGTCACTCAATCCCATTGCGATCATCAGTATTTCGGTTCTTTTATTTTCCCTCCTTTCTCGATAAATAAGCTTATTGGTACTCTTTTCTCTTCTGGCGATCGACCTACTCTGTTTCGCATCACTGTATCGTCGTCGAAATCATGCCGGATCAAATAAACGTCCTCTTTGTGTGTCTCGGCAATATTTGCCGCTCACCCATGGCTGAGGGTATCTTCCAGAGCCTTGCCAAGCAGCCGAATCTCAAGGATAAGATTGGGCGCATCGACTCTTGCGGTACAGGTATGAACATTGGAACAGCTTACTAGAATTCAACTGATACTTCTTTTTGCAGCTGCCTATCACAGCGGAGAACCCCCGGATGATCGAACAATGGCTACTCTTGAGGCCAATGGTATAAATGATTACGACCATCTCGCGCGGCGCGTATGTTTCCCGTCTCACCCGCAGCGCAATCTTGCTGACACGATATCCAGTTCCACCCGAGCGATTTCAACACCTTTGACTACATTTTCGCCATGGACAGATCGAACCTCTCTGATCTCCACAGACTACAGAAGAACGCCCCAGACTCCAAAGCCAAGGTTATGCTGTTCGGCGAATTCAGCGGAACAAAGCGACCCGAGATCGTCAACGATCCTTACTACGGCGGAGACGACGGCTTCGCAAAGGCGTATGAGCAGTGCACACGGTTCTCCAAGAACTTTCTGAAGGAGACTCTCGGAGAAGAGTAAATGGACGATATGGATGGAGTTGGGGGGTGGTGATGGATTTAATACCCGATACCTGTACATACAGATGATCAATGAAGGGAAACCACGTTACATATTAGAGGGGACTAGGTAGATTAGAAATATTTATTGACACTTCAACAAAGTTGATGATTATTGGCTGAATGATTCCCAGCAAGACGGTTCGATTAAGTTGGAGGGTAGGTTATTCTATGTCGATCCTACAGGTTGTGTCTCAGAATCCATGAGGTCGGTTTCAGATAAACACCCATGGATGGATGCTGGTCTCGAAGCAAGAAACAGAAGGAAACTCGGCGAACTTTTTTCTAGGCCACTTGTTGCGAGATGCTGTAATCACAACCTTACTGAATTTTTCTAATGCCTTCACAATGATCAAAAGAGGCCAGGAGAATTGCCAGGGACATCAGAAACAAGACCGTCACAGTCTGAGAGTTCAGTGACAGTCCCACTTGGCAAGCTTCAGCCCTATGCTCCCAGGGCTGACGATGCTGCGGCCTAGTGGGCGGCCTTGATTTCGGGCTGAAGAACATCGTCATTCAATTTGTCCGACTTCATTCCCAGTGTCTCTCATCTCTGTCATGTTGCATCGGTGATGCCGAACCCAGAGACTATGATAACAACACGAGGTCATATTGTACACCTGGCAACTTGACGGCATTGGATCCTAACCCTCAGTGGAGGCTTTACGTGAGGCGGATCTTTCAGATGCCGGGTGAGATTGGATGAGATTGCTGACCATCGGTCGTGGCCTCTAACAGACTCAGCCCCTTGGTGGCACAGGACGGCGTGCGGCTGGATACACGACCTAATGAAGTGGGAGGTGAATGCCAAGATGCCTTTGCTAGGTCGTTTCTTGTGAGGATGAGATAAACTTTGGACTTCGTAAAGGAACGCGTGGTTTTAAATCATCAAATTTGAGTCTGTGTCCTCTGAGAGTCCAACACGACAAGTTCCCCTTTTTGCAGTAGATGAGGCCGAGCCGTTGCATGCATCACTGCGACTTGAGAACAAGGGTCGTTGTCGCGCGGCTATCAAGTGAAGAGCTTGATTCGTTCTCTCATTGGTCCAGTGCGTGTGGGGACCGCAAGCCGAGCAAATCAGCCACATCACCAGGCGGTGACTTCGCTGCGGGGTCCCTTTTTTTCATACCTTAGCGGCTTCGGGTCACTGTGGATCGGTTCTAGCAGCCCTGAAAGCCCCTGCTAAAACAGCGACGCAATGCTTCGTCCAGTAGCAGTCCAGAGATGGGCTCAGCAGCTGGGAGCTATTTCCCATTCCACTCGCTCAACCCGCGGGACCCAACCAACCAGCAACATAAGGTACATACATATATCGCAAAGACGGCGCTGACTGTTTCTTTGTCTTATTCTTACGCAGCATTCCTAACTCTTCATCTTTATATACCTTTTCTCTCCCTATAAAGTTCGCTCCCCGACTGACGCAAACTGTTGTTCCTCTTTGACCAAACCTTGCCGCCTTCGAAGCTTCTATCTATCTGCCCCGCATCCAAGATCATATCAGAACTGCCACCATGTCGGACCTTCAAGGACGGAAGGTCTTCAAGGTCTTTAACCAGGACTTTATCGTCGACGAGCGCTACACGGTCACCAAGGAGCTAGGACAGGGAGCCTACGGTATTGTCTGGTGAGCATCCTGTTACTCGTGGCACTCGTCTTTTGCTTGTGCTGCGACTCCAAACTCGTCTTCTACCCCGCCGCATCTACATTTGCTGACGATAACCCCGCCTCTCAGTGCCGCCGTTAACAACCAAACCAACGAGGGCGTCGCTATCAAGAAGGTCACCAATGTCTTTAGCAAGAAGATTCTCGCCAAGCGCGCTCTGCGCGAGATAAAGCTGCTTCAGCACTTCCGAGGCCACCGCAACGTGAGTTTTGCCGAGGCGCAACGAGTAGCAAGGACGCGTATGCTAATATGCTCCCAAATAGATCACATGTTTGTACGACATGGATATTCCTCGACCCGATAACTTCAACGAGACGTATCTGTACGAGGGTCAGTAACGAGCCGAGAAGAACCAGTGACCATAAGCTGACACAGCGTAGAGCTGATGGAGTGTGATTTGGCTGCCATCATTCGATCTGGCCAGCCTCTTACCGATGCCCATTTCCAATCCTTTATCTACCAGATCCTTTGTGGTCTAAAGTACATTCACTCCGCCAATGTGCTCCATCGAGATCTCAAGCCCGGAAACTTGCTCGTCAATGCCGACTGTGAGCTCAAGATTTGCGATTTCGGTCTTGCCCGAGGTTTCTCAGTCGATCCCGAGGAGAATGCCGGATACATGACCGAGTACGTTGCTACCCGATGGTATCGTGCGCCCGAGATCATGTTGAGCTTCCAGAGCTACACCAAAGCGAGTATGTGTGACCCAACACCACAGTGTTAGTGGATCATCTTACTGACCCGATATAGTTGATGTTTGGTCTGTTGGTTGTATTCTTGCTGAGTTGTTGGGTGGCCGACCCTTCTTTAAGGGCCGTGACTACGTCGACCAGCTCAACCAGATTCTTCACATTCTTGGAACTCCTAACGAAGAGACCCTCTCTCGCATTGGCTCACCCCGTGCCCAGGAATACGTCCGCAACCTACCTTTCATGCCCAAGAAGCCATTCCCTAGCCTGTTCCCTCAGGCCAACCCTGACGCTCTCGACCTTCTCGACAAGATGCTCGCTTTCGACCCCTCATCTCGTATCAGTGTAGAGCAAGCTCTCGAGCACCCTTACCTCCACATCTGGCACGATGCCTCAGACGAGCCCGACTGCCCTACCACATTCAACTTCGACTTCGAGGTTGTTGAGGATGTTGGTCAGATGAGAGGTATGATCCTGGACGAGGTGATGCGATTCCGACAGACTGTTCGCACCGTTCCTGGCCAAGGTGGCCCCGCTGGCCTCCAGAACCAGCAGGGTGTGCCTGTTCCTCTGCCTCAGGGCAACAGCCAATGGACAGCGGAGGACCCTCGACCACAGGAGTATCAGGGTCATGGAAACACGGGGCTCGAGCAGGATCTCCAGGGAGGACTGGATGCCTCTAGGAGATAAGGGGAATGGATTTGCGTATCATGAGGGTCGGACTGTATCTTAGAGGAGGTTCAAGGACGTCGCTACAAGTCGAAAATGAGAGAGATACTCTAGGAAAAGGAAACAAGGACAGGTCTTGGTGATTTCAAGAATTTAATGCCTGATACGAGGAGGATAAGAGAGGGAGGATTTAGCTTCAAGAAGCTGGTGAGGCATGCTTGTGCATGGGTTGAGAGGGTTGAGCAGCGATTCCCTCGTCTTCAATTTCCATGTCTGTTTTTCCAAACGAGAAACAAGATGAATACGATATTTCTTTATCTGTTACATGATTCATGCCGGTTCCAGTAGTGATGTTAGTCTCTATGATGAGCACAAGGTCTTCCAATGTCTACATGCTGATGTCTATTCTACAGTATTTCCCTTCAGCCAATAGTCTCATGTACGAGCTTGGCCATAGCGATGACCTTTTCTTCTTCTAACCTACGTGCAACGATTTGGAGACTAACTGGTAGTCCATGGACCAATTCTGCGTCATCTGTGTAGTGTTAGTACTATTCGACCGTATGGCTGGAGTGGGCTACTCACATTCTTCATTGACAGACTTGCACAATGGACTCAATGGTTCGTAAGAAGTGTCAAGCTTGTCAATATCCTTATCGACGCTAATGTTTGTAGCAAAAGAGACAGCTGAGTAGTCAACAACGTTGAAAACACCAGTATAAGCAACTATCCATCATTAGTCTGTCATCTCGTCTCATCAGTACCCTGGATACTTACCATGTCTTAGGCTTCCATGCTTTCCGGTACTGTAGGGAGTTGTTGCACTGACGATAGCGTCAATGCCTGCCTTGTTCCAGCGATCGAGATAACGGTTCTGGAAAGCCGTTCGCTCGAGCTGAAGCTTCCACATTTCGGAGGTACTCAAATCTCTTGCGACTCGATAGGCCTCCATCTCAGGTCTCCAAGGCTCATCTGTACGCTCAAGTTCCTTTCGGATAGTTTGTCCACCATCAGCTGTGAACATGCGCTGAAGAAGTTCACTGCCTTCCTTCTGATCAACAGGATCCCATTCGATAATGGTGTGTCCCGCCGCTTCGAGCTTCTTCTTGGCGATCTGGAGAGCTCGAGTTACAGGTGGTGTAGGCAGGACCATGCCGTCGTGCCACATGAATGCGATCTTTAGCTTTTCAGGAAGTTGGGCTGGGCGCCAGGGAATGGGGAGACACTTTGGGTCGACGAGCCAGGGCTGAGAGTCAATGACGGCTTTGCTGTAGAGCTCAACATCTTGAAGAGTTCGTGCTAAGGGGCCGTTGACGGAGAGGACGGCTTCTTGGCCGGGCATGCCGGAGCGACAGTTGCGAACCGGGAAACGGCCCGCTGAAGGGCGGATGGTGAAGATGCCAGTGCAAGCAGCAGGAATACGCAAGGATCCACCTATAACAGTGTAAGTTTATTATTGCCAAGTTAAAGCGTAGAACTTACCGATATCAGATCCAACACCAAGAGGACTTCCCTTGAAAGCAATAAGTGCCGACTCTCCGCCTGAACTTCCACCGCTGGTGGTATTCCTATTCTTGGGGTTCACAGTTCGTCCAAAAGTGTTGTTAACGGACTCTGCAATCATCATAGCAGTAGGTACATTGGTCTTGACGTAGAAGACAGCACCGGCATTTTGAAGAACTGTTGCAAGTGCAGAGTCAGACTTGGCTGGGTCTCCAACATGAGCTGTGAATCCGACAGTTGAGTCAAGACCTTCAAGGTTGAAGTTGTCTTTGAGAGAAATGGGAAGGCCGTGGAGAGGACCGACGGGAGTTCCAGTTTTGACCAGATGCTCGTCTAGTTGGCGGGCAGTTTGGAGAGCGCGCTCAAAGCAAGTCTCTGCAAGACAGTTTGTCTGTACACCGTGTTAGTGTAACGTAGTTCTCGTTATGTGACTGACTTACAAGTTGATGAGCAGCTGATGCTCTTTTACAGAATGCCTTGGTGACATCCTCAGACTTGTACTCCCCTGAAGCGAGCTTCTCAAGGAGTTCAGCAGCATTCAAAGATGTAATAGCGAGCTCTTCCTTCGTGAACCATCCTGAAGACTCTGGCCAAGTTGTGACATCAGCCTGATCATCAGGGGGAAGAATATCTTTAGGAATGCGCCATTGTTCAGGTATAGAAGAGTTCAGAGCCTTGATCTTCTGGTCGCTGATATCCTTCCACGCAGGAGTGGTATCAAGGGTGGCTGTTTGCGTAGTAGTTGTTGTGAGAGTCATGACGGATGAGACTATTGGTGTGCAGTATCTTTGGTTAGCCAAGGGAAGATAGAGAATAGAGGCAGCTTAAATCTAGTCTGAGATATCTTAGTCGAAGGCGTCAGTTGAGGGCTGTAGCAGTATAATAGATATCTTTCCTATTTGGGTTATTGCCGGTCCGGAGTTAAACTGCGGTGCACTAGTGATTTAGGTTCCCTTCCTGATAGAGAGAGGTATCAACGGGTGAAGTGTGGTTGCAGGAGGGGAAATGCAGCTTATCACGAGGTGTTGACACTAATGAGATACGAATATCTGGGGTAATTCCAGATACTCGGGAATAGAACAAGGATCCGAGTTGTTTGCTGATAGCTATATCTTTGTTATGTTTTGACCTTTTTGGGTGAGTATATCCGGCGAATGGTTAAAGATTCGCCTAACTATAGTCTATAGTAGACATGGTTAGCTACTCCAACTCCAACTAGGTATATAGACAGACTTTCTCTCTATAACACTGACTGTTTGTGTATCCAAGAACAGAGAAATACAATTATTGGTAACTGTTTAATCCTTTTGTTTATCCAATTAAGCTATCTTTAACATCAGCTGTTTATCAACCCCCGTCTCCATCCATAGATACCTAAGTAACATCCGCCAAACTTCCCCGGCATCTCCTATCTCACTTACAAGGAACTTATCTACCAGGTTTGTATAGATACATTGCCAAAAAGGGAAACGAATCAATCAATCAATTGCGGAGAGAAATCGTATCTTCAGGGATGATCAGCGCCCTGCGCGTTCTAGCCTATCGCTTCCCCGCAAATTCCCAATTTTTTGGTTGCTTATCGTTTCGGCAGATTAAGACTAAACTTGGCCGAAATCGTTTGACTTGGTCGCTCAACACGCGACTTGATTCTGATACTGCAGCGGAATAGGAGCGTTGCCAAGGTTGGTATAATTGAGCCTTGGAAACTAATACTGCCAATGATTCTCATTGTCTGCAGCTTCACTCGGCATGTATAAGTAGACCAGGTCTCGACCCCTTGGTTGTCGCTCTTCATCATCATCATCCTCGCCACTTCAGACTCATTCTTACAAAGTCGCAAATATGTCGTCGAAACTGAAGGAGTATCTTCATGTTGACTACAAGCCCGGAGAGAGACGTCTTGTTCAAAAGATTGACTTTTTCATTTTGACCTTTTGTTGTTTGAGTTACTTTGTCAACTACGTACGTTGCCATACCCTAGTTTGTTTGACTCATATACTGAACTGACTGACGCTATATAGCTTGACCGAAATAACATCAACAATGCCTACGTGTCTGGAATGAAGGAGGACCTTGGGTTCGAGGGCGACCAGCTGAACCAGATCTTTACTTGCTTCACTGTTGGGTAAACTCACATCTATCTCATGTCTCCTCTCACCATCAACACATTCTAACAAGTCGCAGCTATGTCATCGGCCAAGTCCCCTCCAACCTCTCCCTCCAGTACGTCAAGCCTCGCATCTGGTTCCCTCTCATGATGGTTCTCTGGGGCTGTCTCACCATGGCCACCGCTTCCGTCCAGAGCCCCAAGTCTATCATGGCAATTCGCTTCTTCCAGGGCATCTGCGAAGCGTCAACCTTTGTCGGCACACACTATATTCTCGGATCTTGGTATACAGAGAGAGAGCTGGGCAAGCGAAGTGGTATCTTTACTGCTTCTGGCCTGGCGGGAACCATGATTGGAGGTTTCATCCAGACGGGTATTCACTCAAGTATGGATGGTCGAAATGGCTTTACCGGTTGGCGATGGCTTTTCATTATTGATGGGCTCATCACCATCCCCGTTGCTATCTACGGCTTCTTCCTATTCCCCGATACACCACACACGACTACCGCCTTTTACCTCTCCGAAGACGAGCGCGCCCTCGCCCGGTCGCGTGTTCCTCCTGTTGAAGAACGACCTAAACTCACCTTCGGCTATGGAAAGATGGTTCTCACATCGTGGTTCTGGTGGGGATTCGTTATTCTCTGGATTATCGCCGGTGAGACCGAGTCATTCAGCACCAACGCCTTGTTCGCCCTTTTTCTCCAAAACCATCCGACCGAAACATACACTGTCGCCCAGAAGAACAACTATCCCAGTGGTGTACCAGCCGTTGGTATTATATCCACGCTGTTTTGGGCAACATTGACCGACTTTCTGTCTGGAAAGCGATATCTTGTTGGGTACTTCATTGGCCTCACTGGAATCGCCACAGCTATCATGGTCTTGGTTGCTTCCAAGGATCCTACAAATCCGCATTCTACCACGGTTGTCTTCGCAGCTTACTACTGGGCCGGTTCTGTCTACGCGTGCCAGGCTACCTTCTTCGCTTGGTGTAACGATGTCATGCGGCACGAATCAGCCATGTTCCGTGGTATCGTGTTGGCTGGTATGAACACGGGCAGCAATACCATCAATGCTTGGTGGAGCATCGTCTTCTATGGTGCCTCGATGGCTCCGTGGTTTATTGTAAGTTTCTAACATTCAATATTGGCTGGCCTTGACAGAGTACTGATATTTCATTAGCGAGGCATGTGGGCGATGATTGCTGTCAGCATTGCCATGATCATCTGGTGTACGGCTTTGACTTACAAGTGTCACAAGTATATGACCAATGTGGTCATTGCTTGCGAGAGAGAAAGCCTGGAACATGAGAAGCAGGTTGTTGGAAAGGAGGATGCTTGAGTGATCCATGTGTCCTGTACTATCATACCTTCTTATGATGGAATGTCCAGCGTTCTTTGCGATGGGAGTTAGTCGATATACTTAAAGCGTCTTTGTACATCTTGGTTGCTCACATTGGTTTGCCATTTCATTCACGGTCATGTGAGAATTCAAGATTTGCCTAACGGGCTTGATACACTGTATTTCCATTTGACCATGGCTACCTATCTCCATTCCATCCCATCTCACTATCCAATACGCCCTCCAATTCCTTCGTATCAAAAGCAAAACGCCAAATGTTGTTCCCTAAATGTCCTCTGGGGTAATGATGCATTCACACCCAAAATAAACCATGGTATCTGTTCCCAAAACCCGAGATTTTGTACCAGTAAACGATCGTCGTGAAACGTATGAGTATCCTATGTAAAGCGATTGTGACCTTTTATAAACTCCGATGAACCGCCGTTCTATCTGAATAAGAAAATATGTGATTAAGAAGTGGAAGATGAAAAGCCGTGACTGATTTAGTTTAACCGTAGAACCAGTAGAGGGTGGCGTAAGAGGTGCTGTCGGTACCCTTGGCCTTGCAGCCATGAGAAACACCTCCAGCAGTCATGACGCGGTACACGTATGAGACACCAATGCTACCACCAGCGTCGCCAAGGTAGAGCCAGTCGACGGCGCCGGTACCGTCAGGACCAGCGGAGGCAGTGGAAGGAGCCTTGATACCATCGAGCTTCTTGCAGACAAGAAGTTGGTTGGCCTTGTCGAGGTCAAAGGTAGGAACTCCAGCAGCGTTGAAGAAGTGATGTCCGAGGTAGGGGAGCTTCTTCTGGAGGCCTTGGACCTTAAGGTCTTGCTTCTTGGGGAAAGGGTTGGTGGTAGAAGCTCCGACGCCGTTTGTGTTGAGGTTGAGAGGGACCTTTCCGGTGCTGAGAACATCACCAGTGAAAGAGGCCCATTTGTCGGGAGTTAAAGATGAAGGGCTTTGGCCTGGGTAGAGGTGAGTGACGTCGTAGAGAACAGCCAGAGCACCGACGGCAGCGGGAGTGGCTGCGGTATCAGCACAGGTGTAGTTCTGAATTCCGAAGCCAAAAGCGATGTGCTTGAGAGCTACACCTTGAGGAGGAGCAGGGAGTTCAGAAGCTTTAAGTAATGTCAGTGAAACTGAGGATGTATAAGTCGGTTGGGCTAAGACTTACGACCACCATTGACTGGGAGGACAGGAGCAGGCTTTCCGGGCTTGCAGCTAGAACCAGGTCCAAAGGTAGCAAGAGGAGAAGCCAGAGCCAAAGTGGCAGAGGCAAGGACGAGAAGGGAGTTGGCGAGCATGGTTGATGATGATGTAGGAGATCGAATGCAACTTTCTGAGACGCCGGACTATGACAATGCGTTTAAGGAGGTGAAAGATGGTGTCGATCGTGTGTAATAGGAATTAAAGCACCAACAAGGACTAAAGAAGCAGTGATAGCAGAACAGAAAGGGTGATAGAGGAGAGCAGAGCGTGGTCTTGTATACAATCGGCGGCAACAACGACTACAAGGGCGGCAATGCTAATAATAAACGCAACGAGCAAGGGGTCTAAGTGGATGGGGCGTTTCCACCTGGGCGCTTATATTGAGAGTTGGTGTGGTGAGTGCAGAAGAAAGAAGCGGGGATAAGAAATGCAGTGGTTACCAGAACCAGACAAGACTTATTAGAGAACAAGAATAGAAGTGGAAGTGGAATTGGAATCGGAATTGGTAGTGCTGATTGTGGTTCAAGAGACGAGGGAGGTCGTGATAGACTTTATATACAAAACAAAACAAGCCAAACTCTACTGCGCCCTATCTCGGCAGATTCTGAGATAGACACGAAACCCAACAAACGGAACAGAACAAGATAGTTTCTCCTTCGTTTCTGTTTCTTGCCTCGCCAAAAACTCAGACGAAAGCGATGCAGGCAAACATGGACTAGGCCTCGAAACGCGGGCGGAGGCGAGAGAGAGCGAGACCCTTCCCATCCTTGTAAGTGGAGGGTGTAGGGATCAAAAATCCAGTGCAATGCAACGCTTTTCGCTTGGGGGAGGAGGGAAATGATCTAAATGGAAGGGCGGCCGCGTTGAGAGGCGACCCTAGCGCGGGCGGAAGCGTCGTTTTCTGCAGGGATCATAGTTGTATTCGGCTTGGTGTTGCCGTCAGCAAGAGTCTCAGTTGAGAGTCTAAGATGTCAGAAGAGGAACGAACAGAAAATGGCTAAAATGGTTAATTGAGAGAGTGTTTGATGTTTACGGTTTGGTTTGGTTTTGTCTTCATCCTCTACTACTACCATAACGACAAGAGGATCAGTCGCTGTCGATGAAACGCAGAATCGCCCACCGTCGTCTGAACTTGTAACCTCTCAGGTATCAACTCTCGTAATCCTTGGCTCAGATCGGACAGAGCATCTTCCGCCCTGCGCCCCGCGGGCCAAAACGGTAAGCCATCGTCTACGTAGTAGTATGTGTAGACTACTAAGACAAGGACACGATGTTATAAGCGGGAAAGGCAAGGATGCAAGAATCGTAAGAGAACAAACATAGCTTTCCAATATTGTAAGCAAGGTCCGGGTTCAGGTCCGGGGTCAACCACCTGCATCTAGAATGTGGTATTAGAGCATGTGCGGACTACGAGTAATGTAGGAGACGCGGAGTAGGATCTAGTCAGGGAGGAATCTAATAGTTTCTACGAGTCTCACCTGAAGATGAGAAACGTAGACAAAAAGTAAAAAAGTGATAGAGCTCAGAAATCTAAGAAGCCATCTCATTTACCTCAAACATCGGGCCCTGGCAGTTTCAGCTATGTTCTAGTGTGCGCTACTGCACGAAACGACCGAGTCACTTTATATCTCATTTCCACTGCGTTCTCCTCACATAAATTCGTATTAGAAAATTAAAATTAAAATTCAATCCAATATTTCGAGAATGCAACATGGACATAGATAATTGAGAACACAGAGGAGAGACGAGAATAGAGAAGAGTTGGGGAAATTAACCGCTCACAACCGCTGCGAGTGCTGTAAGTGGTTCATTCAGCGCATCCTTCTCTTGGCTTGCGGCACGGGAAGAACTGCACTTTTTTAGCGGGAGGTTGGAGTCCGTTTACTTTTATTGTATGCAAACTAAACTGTTTGCGTTTAGTTCAAAGGATTCTCAAATTCCTTAGCTTACGGTTAGCTTATGGTCAGAGTATCATTGGCTATCCAATTCGAGGAGCTGAGCTGAGTTGAGTTGAGAGGTTGGTGTAGGACGAGACTCAATCGGATCAAGTGTGGGAATTATAGCAATCTTGTGACACACTCTGGATGTTTGCTATATGCAAGTAGTAAAATATGGAGATGCTTGATGAGGTGTTGGTTGGTAATCTACTGATTGCGGTTGGCAAATGCATCGCTTGTTGGGTTTACCAGTTGTTGGTCCATGACGGCGCTTGAAAGGCCAACGTAGGTAGGTATTCAATGTTGGCCCCGACGTCTTTCAAGGCTCAGCTAGGCTTTCTTTGTTCTGAGATAGCATCATCATGTTGGTAAGATTGTTGCCAGCTCATTACCAGCAGTACGTAGTCACTAGTTTTCTCTTTTGGTGATCTCTTTACTCCGCCATTCAACAGCAAATTAGATTCTGTTACACAGCATATCGTATGATTCAATAATTACAGCATCTATTTACTTGGTACGCGTTGCCTTGCGTTGCCGTGCCTTGGCTTTAGTTACTGCATCTAATTGAGGCCCCCGTCGCCTGTGTGAATGCGGCCCCACTTGTCCATGACATCGGCCTAGCGACCGCCAAAACAACTCCAACACCGCCCGATCTCTCCTCCATCCCCGTCTCCGCCTCCGCTCCGGCCCTCCACCGGCTTCAAGCACCGTCCAACATGTCTCGCCGACCTCCCAAAGGCGAGTACATCGAGACCGTAAGCTCCCTATACTATTGGGGATCGTTCAATGCTAACACTGTTATAGGACACAGGTAACAAGGTCGCTCGCAAGGCCGTCCTCGTCGGTACTCAAAACATCATGCTCGGCGGCAAGACCGTCATCCAACCTGAAGTCATGATCCGCGGTGATCTCGCTCGAACAGCCACATCGTCATCCTCTGGAAGCTCGCCAGCGAATAACACAGCCGTCGCCATAGGCCGATACTGCTTCCTAGCTCGAGGTGTCCTGCTGCGTCCACCGGGCCGCATATACAAGGGCGCTTTTACATACATGCCACTACGCATAGGAGACCACGTCTTTGTTGGCCAAGGGACAGTAGTGCAAGCTGCAGCTGTGGGAAACCATGTGCAGATCGGAAAGAGGTGTACGATTGGGGAGTTTGCTATTCTAAAAGACTATGTCAAGGTGTTGGATGGAACGGTTGTACCGCCGAGTATGGTCATTCCGAGCTTTTCCATCGTTGCGGGACAGCCGGCCAAGGTTATTGGGGAGATTCCTGAGGGAGGTTATGATGAGTTCGAGTTGAGGGATATGTACAAGACGGTGGGAAATAATCCCCATCCTCCAGCGTCATGAGAGTATTGTGACCGGTTCTAGTACTGTACAGGGCCCCACGGGGTCGGTGTGCAAATCAGCAGAGATGTACATATGCGTTATACGTTAGGAGGCGACGAGTCTGGTGCAAAACAGGACATAGCGGAATGGGCCATATCACAAAGCGAGATCATCATCCACAGCACATACTTACGACTCTACGACACTCAGGGCGACGTGGACAATGCACCAGGCAGGATTCGTTCCTGAGGTTCAGCGATTGTTGGGACAAAGGAATCTATCGCTATTCTGTTGACCTTGATGGCTAAAGCTAGGCTCCTAAAAGACTGTTTGGAGAACCCTGAGCATACAGACAAACGGGGAGATATTTGAAGGAGGATTGAGTTAGTTATTTTGATAAATGTCAATGATACCCTTTTGTGCGTACTCCTTTATCGCCTCATGTTTCATCTCCTATTGTTTCTACGCTCCGCTTTCGCTCTGATTAAACGTCATCTGACATGCAATCAACAATAGAAAACCATATGGCGTAACCACGACGATACTGTTTGAAGTTGACAATACCTCTATTGTCCATCTGCAGTGCTTGCTCTTCACTCTTCTGCCCAGCTTTCTTATCCTCTCGCCCATAAATTTACGCAACTCTCCTCCACCTCCCATCATCAATTCGATCCAGACACATATCTCAGCAAGATCCCTTCATTCTCTGACAACAATTTCTCACTAGGCACCACGACATCACCGATTCTCAATCATGTCTCCTCCAGAGCTCCCCTCCAAGCTTGTCACCGTCCCCTGGTGCGAGGTTCTCAACGTCGAGGGCTATTCGCGCAGATCCGAGCCATTTCCAGTCCCCTTCGCTCTGACCGTCCCTCACGCTATCATCCGAAATACTCACCTCTACAACCAGCTCCGCTACGCTGAAGAGCTCGACAACCGTTCCCTCAGGGCCGTCATTGGTCCTCTCTGTGAAGAGATCACGCAGAATCAGAAGCAAGACACCATTGAGATGTACGGCCTCTCCAAGACCATCGTCATCAAGTATGGCGAGACTTCTCTCCGCGTCATCCGTCGTATGTGGGATCTCAACCTCGTCTACAACTCTCGCCCTGAAATTCCTGGCGACATTCCTCTTGTCTTTACTCAGGGTACTTGGTCTGGTACTCTCCGCGACTCTGTTCTGTACCGTATGCATGTCCGTCTTCTTCGCAACCAGCTCAACAATGCTCTCGCCGCTTAGTATGCCGAGGACTTGAAGATTGCGAACCACAACCAGTTCATGCATGGCGCCTACGTCACCGACGTTCTTGCTCAGGATCACCGCGACCGAGTCGAGCGCGCCGCCAAAGAACACGAGGTTCTGTCTGCTGTGTGCCAGGAAGTGACTGGGAGCTCTAAGCTCAAATTCTATACCTCTACGTGCCTTGGCATGACGAAGGAGTCTGCCCTAGAGCTCTGCATCGAGACTGTCGAAACCTTCCACGAGACTCTTGATAGAATTTCAGATGACAAGGAGTATGAGCTTCAAAAGGGGGATACAGAAGAGATTCACCACCATCAGGCCCGTCAGCTGCTGCATATTGCGGCCCGGGCTGCCGCGAACTGGGAGCCCCGACAACCTGGATCTTCGGATAATATCCTGGCTGTTTACTGCGAAGATATGCTTCGACGCCGCAGGAACGAGATCCGCAAGCAGAATGCAGAACTGCGAAAGCAGCTTGAGGCAATTTTGGGAGATACTCGTGGAGGACAGGTCGGAATGGGTAGCGATGGTGAGAGCGCATATGATAGTGATGATGAGTCTGAGGATTCTGATGATTCTGATCTTCCTATGTTTGATCACTACGATAACTAAGGAAAGTCCTTCTTTACGGCATCTTGGTCATTTCGTCTTGTTTGTATCACACATCACCCAAGAGTGATCCATTTCTTGTCAGGGGGGTCAATATTGAAGTTCAGCGTAGTACTTCCCCAAGGATTTGAGAGCAGATGGCAAGAACAGAGTATAGGTCTGGGATTGGGGGAGATCAGTGAAATTGTATTCAATTGCTATATTATGTAGATGGCAACACCGGCTAGCGAACTCTCATGAGTTCCATGGTGTATCCCCGAATTAAACGACTTCGGCCTACGCTCCAGGACCAACGAATAGTATATTGTCATCAAAAGTAGTCTTCTCTCAGAAGAATGGTGCGGTTCTTTGACTTGGTCAGAAGTTTTACACCTCCCTAAGGGCTGGCTATGTAAAGTTAATTGTCCTCATCTGGCACAATTCTTTAACGCCTCTGATATCACGACATCCTCTATTAATGAATGCTTTTGAGCCCCAAGAAATCGAAACAATCTTTCGTAATCAGAAGGTAACAAAGATGCCAAATATAGGCATGCCAACACAAAACTTGCTACTCCGTATGGACTTGAGATCCGAGAATTAATCAATCTAGTGGTCATTAAACATGAATACCGTGATATCTCATTCACATCTATCATGAAGTCTCAAGCCTCAAAATTTATATGACCTGAACTTCATGACACTCAGGAACTTCTCGTAATGTCATTTACTATACTCGGACCAACACCGAATTTTGTCTTTATCCTGCAAGCCACACCCAATGTAAACTACTACAGAGTTTCGTTCAAGCCCAATCTCATCATAGAACAAAGCATCGACTTCCGACAATCCCATCTTTAGACTTCCCTAGTCACCCATCCCCCTCAACACGGCTGCTGCGGGGAAGTAAGGGTCACGAACCACCGATGCTCGGCCGGATGGGAACGGAGACACAAAGGTGTGAGCCATTCGGCACTAGCAATAGCGAATGCCGGGCAAAGGCCGTTGAGAAGCGATCGAGTGTGGGTGAGTGCATATGGTGTGAGATCGGTTCAGCCGACATGGCGATGCTAGATTATAGTACCAAAGACGAGATATAGTAGCTATGTGATCAGTCATCACTGTGATTGGGAAAGCAGTTATAGTAATAATAGGTTTCATGATTAAGTATTCTAATCAGTGACTCTATCAAGAAGCCCGTTCTAGGCGATGAACCCGAGGCAATTCCTCGAGGTCCATGTGCTCTCGACTGTCTAATAGACCGGGGGTATAGTCCGAACAACTCCAAAACGCAAGGCATTGATATAATGTAATGTATCATGCAGAAATAAGCAAAATCCTCTTTTTGTGTATAACTTTTGATCAACCTTCTAAACGCCAATAAAATGCTGCAAGTGTCATCTACTCCTCTTTTTAATGTCGCGCGCCCGTCTTTTATGCCGTGTCGTCGTTAAATAGTGTAGCGGTGAGTAGTGGAGATTGGTGTCGTGTGCAACCCTTGGAGATAAGGGATTGCGGGTCGGAGATAAGGCGTGATTCATACGTGATGGCAAACTCATAGAATCTGGCGCGCCTTCTCCTCGGCGAAAGCCTTTCGGCTCATCATCAGAACGCGCTCGAAGCCCTCGCGGCCCTTAACGGCGTTCTCGCGGAATCGAGATACCATGGTGTCCTCGATGCTGTTCTTGATTCGCTGCCAGCCACCGCAGAGAGCAGTGATGTTGGCGTTCTGGATGAACTGTGTTTGGTGGTCGCCAAGGGGCTTGTAGACGACCTCCTCCTGAACGTTGACGAGGTTGCTCCATGTCAAGTTTTGGCTAACCATGGTGACGGTCTTGTTGACGGGGTCGACGTAGCTAGCCTCATACATGAAGCTCTCGTCACCAGTACCACCGATGATTGTCTTGATCCAATCGGGCACGGTTTGCTTGCAGGTGATCAGACGCTCGGTGCGAAGGATACCGGTCGCGGGGTCGACTTCGCGGGAGAGGGTGTCGACGGCAATGACATGCTCAGACTTGTTGTTCCAGGGGCCGTATTTTGTCCAATTTGCTGTGGACACCTCGTCCCAGGAGTAGTTGTATGTGACCTTGTTGCTGAAGACCTTCATTTTGATTGATGATGAAGGCTCGTTGAGGTTTATTCGAAGGATGTTGTGCAAGATAGAAGTTGCTCGCGTGGGAGTCAGAAACTTTTTTTTTTTTTCGGGTGTAGAGGCTGAAAGCTTTTCAAAGAAAGAGGGACTCGTTTGTGTGAAGAGTCGAAAAATCAAAGATGCAAAAGAAAGTAGACGCCTTTCTTATTATATCAGTCGCAGAAAACGAAGATATACAAGATGCTCCAGTGGCGATGGAGAGTGACGGAAGTGAGGGTAAAGATGAGCGCTGGACGGAGATGGATGGCGATGCGGCCTTTTTAACTGGGGACACCGCCCTGACTCCTCCTCCTTCCACAGGCCTCTAAGAAAAAATATTCCATGTGAAGGAGGGTACCTACTCGCTATCGCCGGCCATCGGCTCTGGGCCCGAGCACATCCGCGTTCAGCCACTAAGCCCGATATGTCACAGCACTAACTCTACGTGGCAAAGCTCCTCGATCGCGATAAAGCCTCGGGATATTGAGAGGCGCTGATTGGCTCGGTCTGCAGGAGGAGGTCGGAGCTCGATTTCTGGTCTCGTGCAGTACTGGAAGAGCGACTGTGCCACAGAGTGGCGAGTGCGTCAATGATGGGGAAAAACCGGAGAACTATGGAGCTAAGCGTTGGTGATCAAACGTCAAGCATTGGTCAACTCGTCACTGTGAGGCTCGATATGGGGAAGGGATTAACGCGGGTGGGAAGATCAAATTTCAAGGGTCTTGGTCTGTGGAATGTACAAGAATCGATACAGAAACTCAAGATAGCATCAGTCATTTCTGAGGTACGTATTCCAGGATTAGATACTTAGATCGATCGATCATCTTGCAGCCGTCGAAATGGGCAGTTGATTGCATTGGGGGCTCATAACTACGCAATCTTATCAACGTAGCAATGCATAACCTGCCAGGTTCTTGCATAAGGACGTTGCTGGTATTCAGGCTATTCGCCGCTGTAGCTTCATCATTTATGCCATAAACCAATCTACAAGACTTTATACACAGTTCGCTATGCCATAATGCCATATATTCCCAACGTAAATCATATTTTGTGTTTATTTACATAGTCAAACTTGTTCGCGTCGAAAGAGGAGAGTCATATTTCAGAGTCCATCTCACAATCCGCTCCATGACATAGTCGTAGATCCGTCTAGTAGTCATCTCCACGGCTGATGACCTCCTTCACGGTGGGTCGAATCAGAATGGTCTGAGATCTGTTAGTCACTATCACCAGCTACACATCAATGATTCACTTACATGCTCAAACTGAGCAGTGTACGAGCCCTTCTTGTCACACAAGGGCGGGTACGCTTCGACGATACCAGCATTGACCAGGTTGTTGAGCTTTAAACTGTTAGCAATAGTTCTTTTCCCTGTAAATTTCAAGACATACTCCAAGTAGATACTTGTCCTGGCCAAGACGGTCCAGATATCGACGGCAGAACGGCAGAGTGCCAAAGTTCTTGTTGATCACGTTGAGTAGCGACTTGGCCGAGCTCAAACGGAGATCAACGTGCTGAGAGTCTCCTCGCTTAGCATAGTGCGACGTCTCCATATCGTCGCGGACGTATCCGTTGCCAGTGCTTCCAAAGGTCTCAATGGCAAAGACATCACCTTCCTCCATCTTGGTCTGATCGTTACTCTTGACGATGGGTACGGCCTTCGTTCCGTGAATGCTGTAGGGCAGAATGTTGTGTCCTGTGAGGTTGCGGATACTCTTGACGGGGTAGGTGGTTCCGTCGATCTCAACCTCGAAGCTCTCCATGGTCTCCTGGATGACACCTCCAATCTCGCCAACGCGGGCATCGATACCGGCCTCGCGAATACCGGCGTTTGTGGCCTCCTGGACGGCCTTGAGGAGGTTGTCGTACTTGTTGTCGAAAGACATGGTAAAGGCAGAGTCGACAATACGGCCGTTGACGTGGACACCGAAATCGACCTTCATGACATCCTCCTGCTGGAGAATCATCTTGTTACCGGCATTGGGAGTGTAATGCGCGGCGCAGTGGTTGAGACTAAGACCGCAAGGAAAACCCATGCCAGCCTTGATGCTGTCACCCTCCTCCAGCCCAGCGTGTCCAGTAAGAGCGCGAACACCATCCTCGATGCCTTCAGCGATCTGGGTCAAGGTCTGTCCTGGCTTGACATTCTTCTGAGTCCACTGTCGAACCTGGCGATGAATCTCGGCTGCCTCACGGTAGTCGGCCAAGAAGTCGCTGTTCAGGTTATCTAGATGGCGCTTCTCCTCATCGGTAGTTCGGTAGTTGTTCTCATCCTTGTATTCGACCTCCTCTCCATGAGGGTAGGACTTGTTAGGAAACAACTGGCTGACCTGGACTCGAGGAGGGTCGCTCTGGCTGGTAGGGTTCTTCTTCTTCTTCTTGGGCTTTCTCTTCTTCTTCTTTTTGGCGGCTCCCTCGGCGGGAGCAGTGCCGTTGGCTTCGTCTTCGGAATCATCTTCGCCGTGATCGTCTCCGGCAGCGTCGGTCTTTGATTGTGTGTTTGCGCCGGGCTTCTGAGAGCCATCGGCCACTGCGGGGCAATCGTTGTCAGTCTTTTTGGCTCAGGCGTTTTCACATGATGGTTCACCACTGAGTAGACCATGTACGAAGGAACTTACCGTTGAGCTCCTTGAGAGCTTCAGTGGGGACTTGAGCTGCCATCTTGGCTAACTGCGCATGAGTGAGAGCTGCAAAAAAAAAAGAGAGAATTTGGTGGGAGGGTTGGATGAGTGGGAAGATGTCACACCCCACCAAGAATTTGACTTATATCGACAGAAATACCGGGACAGACTTTGCTCTGTATAAGTACAAGCATTTCTGTCTGATCTAGTCCCCGCTGACAGATTTTTGACATGACGAAAGTGGATTGGATGTCCATGCCGATGATACACGAGGCGGTTAATTGTCAGAGAACGACTGAGGCGTTGAATATGGATTGGACCATGATTGATACTGTTCGTGTTTATAAATAGCGCTCGAGCTGTCGTAATCGGCAATTACTTACAACTCAAGCCTTGACCAAACATCGAATTCTTAGTATATCTTGTGACGACCTATTGGATGTAAACGATGGTTGATGATCTGTGTTACTACATGGCTTGGTTTCACAGCACTGTATTTCCGTTGTGGATGCGGTACTGCTCGACATTGTGCTGTGAAGTGTTTCAGTGAGTTCAGAAGCACTTCTGTTCCTGTGACAAGTCGCTGATCTTTTTTCACGCCGCGACCCTGCAGTCCTCAATTTGTAGCAAGTGATCTTTAGAACCACTAAAAAGTTATTTCTCAATACAGTTACTCAGAATGGAGATGTCTTTCATGCCTTCAGCTGGTACAAAATGGACGGTTTCACATCATCTCCAGGGTATCCAATCCCCTGGCAGTCCAATGTATGACCTCACAAGCAACCAAAAATCAAGCTAAAACTTACCCTGCCGCTGAAATTCAGGGCATCGTCAGCCAAACAAGGGCAGCCACCAGGTCATAAGTCAGTTTGCCGCTTCATGGACAAGAAACCCGACCCGACCTAAAACGCCACCTCTCCCCCCTTTTCCCAGAACCTGGAATCTCGTGATAACTTCATAAAGCCTCCCTCTTCGCAAATCTAAGCCACTGCCATTCCGTTTACGCTTACGACGCAACGAAACTCCTTCTCCACTGCGGCTGGTCCCTTATAAGCTGGAGACCGTTCTGTTAGCGGCGCCACTCACGGGCCGCTTATATGCCCCTCTGCGATTGGGTTCCCTCACTTAGTTAAGCTCAACTTCTACTGCAACCTTGGTCTTTCACGACTCGCGATATCTCTTAGGTTTTGGAGACCTCCTGGACCAAGATGACGGACAACCATACAGAGGCTGAAGCCTCAAACACCACGAAGTCTCCCATTGAGCGCAAGCCCGTGGGAGGCATCCCTCCTGAGAGTCCTTCCGTCGAACGAGCCCCGACTCTTCCTCCACGACCAGCGCAAGACTCTGAGGAAAAGACCTCTGAAGCTCCAAAATGCGATACTTGCTCCGTACCTCAAAAAGCAGGTTCTACAAGAAGCAAATCTCCTCCTACGCCGATCAAGGTCGACAAGACGCAGCCCGAAGACTTTGAAGGCGAACTTGCGACCAACAACGACCTACCCTCGGCCGAAACCCTCAAGAAGATTGAAAACTACATCGTTCTCGACAGACATGGGAAATCACACCCCTTTAAGACCCTTTACACTGGTAGCAACGTTGCACGACGCGTGCTCATTATCTTTGTTAGACATTTTTTCTGTGGCGTATGTCGTGACCCCTTCGTCTCGTGGTCGTTTCATGTTACTGATATTGTCCTTCTAGAACTGCCAGGAGTTTCTGCGCTCGTTGTCCGAGGCTATCACTCCCGAAGCTCTCTTGCGCCTACCAGTGAGCACATTCATTGCGGTTATTGGGTGTGGTGATCCTGCGCTCATTGATATGTATGTCAATGAGACAGGCTGCCGCTTTCCCGTGTATACCGACCCGACGAGGTCCCTTTTCGACGCCCTTGGCATGTCCAAAACGCTGCAACTAGGCACCAAGCCAGCGTACATGCGCCGAAGCATGATGCACAGCATTGTAGGCAGCATAGTTCAAGGCGTAAAGCAGATTCCAACCGGAAACGTTCTCAAGATGGGCGACCAGCGTCAAGTCGGCGGCGAGTTCCTCTTTGAACCCCGAGACATCCTCACACCCGTCTCAACACCACGAGACGAAAAGGTGAAGCCTATTGGCGCATTCGAAGAAGCAGAAGAACGAGGCCCAGACCACGATGGAAACGAGGAGAAGAGAGTCACATGGTGTCATCGCATGAAGACGACGCGCGACCACGCTGAGATTCCAGAGCTCATTGAGGTGCTGGGTCTAGACCAGACCGCTACCGCTGGACGGGATGTGAGTCGTGGTGGTTCGATCACTTCAGCGCGCAAGGGCAAGGGACACAGTATGGCGCAAGAGATTCGCAAGCTGAGCGCGGAACGATCTAGAACATCGAACGAAACATGATGCGATTGCCAACTGATCGGGCTACTGGATTTGGGCGAATTTGAGCATTGCTGATTCTCATCACAGCGTTGGAGTAGGTTTTGGTTAATATTTGGCATAGCTTGCGGTTTGGAAAGACTATGATGAAATGGTTAGAGAGTCTTAGAAGAGATATCCTTTGACATTGTTCGATAGAATGCACAAAGTATTTATTATTTCTCTGATCAGGTCTTCTATTCATGGACCCAACTTCCGTCTTCTCGACTTTGGATCATCTCGTCTACTCTAAGTCTAAAGTCAATGATCTCTTTACCATTGACTAGATCATTCTCCATGGCCCTTCTATCTCCCTCTTCAAGATCCTTCACAATGCCTGCCCTTACATGCCTCTCCCTAAGCCGCCTCCTCGCAACCTCAAAGTCCACCTCAACGAACCAGACCTCATCCAGAAGCTTCGCCGCATCTCGCCAGACATCTTGATCTAGCGCAAGATAGTTCCCCTCAAGCACAACAATACGATGCTCCGGCTTGACGACTATATCGTCATCTCGAGGATCTTTCAGAGCATGATCGAAGGAGGGTGCAAGAATTGGCTCCGGTGGAATTGGTCTCTTGGAGAGTGCCTGGACGAGGGTGAGGAACTTAGGCGCATCAAAGGTAAAGGCTGCGCCGCGGCGGAAATGGGCTGTGTCGGGGTCTGGCATGGCGGAGAGGGCGGCACGGGTGAGATGGAAGCCGTCCATGGGAACGAATGTCGCTGGAGGAGGAGAGGAGGGATCTGAAGAGGAGGCGCGGGAGTTGATTCGATCGGTAATGATTTGTGAGAAGGTCGTTTTGCCTAGAGAGTTGTGAGTGTCGAGGCTTGAAGTTGAGTGGGTTTACTGACCTGAGCCGGGGATACCAGCAACGCCAATCACTGAGAATGTTAGCCAAATAATCCATTCGTTCGGGTGAGAAGTGTATCGATATAGAGAAGGGTGACGTCTCAGCGCATGAGAGCTCCGTTGAAAGAAGATGAGTGCTGACGGGTACTCACATAGTCTCTTATCCTTTGGCGTTTCCTCATACTTCTTCCACGCCTTCTCAACGAGCCTTTCAACCTGGCTCTCCATTTTTGCGAATTATGTTGTAAGATGAGAATCAATTGAGTTGAGGAAGTGACCAAGAGCTTGAATGTCGTTGGAATTATGCCCCGCGTCGAGACGTTGCCCCACGTCGTTACATCACAGCCATCCACCCTTGTAGATCCATGAATTAATAGCGTAACTTACTTCACAACCAAGTATAACTTATCTCACATACTTACTTACTTATATGTTCACCATTACTCAGATAAAGGGATGCTATGTATGTGGCCGTACAGGAGGCAATCAAAACTTAGGACGTTGAGTCCTAAAGATAAAAATATTTAGGTAAGTTAGCCTACATTTCGAGGCCTCTTTCATGAGTTTATTTTAGAATCGACTTTTTCTTGCTCCTCACGGACGAGGTCTATACCCATCTTATTTACAAGACGAGAAATCATACCCAGAATCACAGCATGAGGATTAATACTCCGTAGTGACAGTCAACTACCTTTGTCAACGCCTTTGCCATCCAACCATTACACATCAAACCCAAGTGGGTCTTATCACCGACCCAAAAACTCAGTATTTACTCTGCTTCCTTCATCGTCATTCACAGCCAAAACTAAACCACAAAATGGATGAAGAAGATCCCCTCGCCAACTTCGCCTTCGCAGATGTTTCCTCAGATGAAGCCGATGAAGCAGAAGCGACAAAGTCCCGCCGCACAGGACAGTCAGAAGAAGCTTGGCGAGTAGTCCAGAAGGAGTACAAGGCAAAGGTTGAGAACGGCGATGTAAGTGAACCTTGGTGTGAATAGGGATATCTAGCACTGACTTGGAAAAGATTTACCAGAAAGTTAAGCTCCCACTTGGCCCCGACGCCACCAAGATGGACATTCAGGAGGTTATCCATGCCGTTGAAGAACACTACTTCTTTCACCGTTATAGAGAAGCTGAGCAACTTGCTGCCGACGCCTTGGAGGGTGGCCAAGGACTCGACCGTGACTCCAGACAGTTGCTAGAAACATATAAAGATAGATGCCACAAGAAAAACGAACAATTATAAACATATTCACACAACCAGGAGTGAAAAGGATCCAGACAGCTTGCTTAATTACGCTAGGTACGCTGGGACTATCTCAATTTCTACAAACATGCCTTAGTCGCTTCCATTGCCTGTTGATAGGCCAATCTCCAAAATTAACCTTGAAAGAACTTGTTGGAGAACCTTCATCGCAGCAAATGCCCAACTACCAGGCCCAAAAGAGAGATCCTCTACACCAATTTAAGTCACCAGCCTTCCCCAAGCTTTCTCTTCTCGTACATAGCGGCATCAGTCTCAGTACTTGATCGGGCCAGTGAAATTGCCTTGGTATGTTGCCGGCTTTTTGGCGAAACGCGAAGCACCCAAACCCTTGGGCATACCGAGCACAGAGCGGTTGTTTGAATCCTCTACCCGCTCGGCGGCTGCACCACCAAGACCCTTGGCATTGCCATTCACAGGGGTTTCGGTTGCCTTGGTATCTCCGACGCCCGAAGCAAACTCGCGGGAGACCAACTTGCAACCCACGTCGAAAATGGAACGAATGATGGCCAGAATCTCCTCTCGCATTGTCTCGTCGCATCCATGCAGGAGATCGTGGCTGAGAGCCTGTTCAAGGATTTCATGCTCGATCCCATTCATGGTCTCACCGGAGTGGTTCCCCAGGGCAGCGAGTTGCTCCAGAACCCGGTGTAACAACTGACTCAACTGTACGGTCTCATGCCCCAGGCTGGGAATGTTGTTGTTAGCCGCTGTTCCCCAATCGTCATCCGCCATGATAAGGGGCTCTTGATCCGCGGTGGGTGCCTGTTGAGATGTACCGTTGAAGACGGGAATGGAAGTTTGGGACGCCGTGCTCGCAACGGGGCTGGCGGCCATCAAAAGGTCGCCGTCGTCCTCCGCCTTGTTGCTTTCCTCAATATTATCAGCAAGATGAGGCTTTCCGATGTTTTGTTCCTTTCGCTCAGCCAGCAGAGCCTTCTGAAGCTTGATCAGGTTAATCTTGAAACCTTGCGCGTCACTAACTGTATCAAATCGAAGCTTCTCAGAGAACGGCCTGGTTTTCACTTTGATGGTACAAAAGACGCCATCAAGGATAGGTTTCTCGATTTCAAGAGCATCGTGGACTCGAAGGCCCTCAGAGTTGTTTCGAATCTCTAGAATGCCGTCACTCTCTGCAGGTCGGATCTTGATGGCGACATTTGTGACGATACTAAGTGCCTCGGCCATCCCCGGGACAAGGTGGCACTGTTTTCTGTACACGAGCAGCTCTGATGAAACAGGATCCTGGCCGTCCTCGTCCGGATCTTTCGTGGCCAAGGGTGTACAAGAGGTGTCGTTTGCAGGAGTAGCATTCGCAGTGGTAGAGCTGCCATTGTGAACAGCAGTAAGCGTAGGCTCTTGATGATTGGTTTGAGAAGCTGTCTCCGTAGGTGACGGGCCCCATCTCGCTGTGGCCATATTAACATACCGCTCAATTATCTCGGACACACAAAGTTCCTAACCAGGTGTTGGCGGGTTGAACTGAACGCGAGTTCCCCGAGACTGATATGAAGAAATCGTTCCACCGGAAGCAGGGATAGCCGGAGCAACTCTGTCGAAGGTGTCAGAAGAACTCAATGTTGTAGGCAGAAAGACTTACTTGTCAACTACGATGCTTCGGAGTCTCTTTCTTGTCTGGCCTTTCGCCCAAGGTCGTGAATCTTCGAGTTCAAGGCCTTCCATACTTTGGGACTCTCCATCGTTGATCTTGGTGGCCCATTTGTTCTCAAGCACAGCCTTTGTAGTATCGGAATAGTGGCTGGTTCCATTGTTTCCGCTTGGGGCATATGTTGCCTGACCTGGATTTTTCGGTTTACGGCTCAGAGGAAGTTCTTCCTGGCGATAGCGAGAGAGGTCGGCCTACCAAGATTTGTCAGTTGTCGCGTCGCCATATGATTTGGGGAAGACGATAAGATAGTGCACCAGCAGCGAAAGCCAAGGGATTGTGTGCAAATGACTCCGTTGATGCGAAGGATGTGAAGGGAATAAGGAAGTCTTACCATTGTGGCCGCCTTGACGGCCTCTGGATTAATATTGTTGCTCATTCTAACGAACGTGAACAGGACGGGTTGGAATGTGTACGCGCGAAAGAGTTAAGAAGTGTTGAGGGATAGGCAGTGTTGTGTTAAGAAGAACGAAGGGAAAAGACTATGTTGGAGTCAAAGAGAGGATTGGAGTTTATTGTGAATCTCCAAGGGAAGGGAACGAGAGGAGAGGTGCAGCGTCGCTCCTCCTCTCCGCTGTTGTGCGATGCCGGGGGGCAACCACGACGAGGAAGAGGCGAAGCAAATACACGAAGAACTTTCAAGGTTTGACAGCAGGCGGGAAGGGAGGAAGGTGCAACAGAAAGAAAACAGAAGATGAGAAGCTAAGACACACTTTGGATAAAGAGCTCTGTTGTTTACTCTCGTGGAGGATTGTGGAAGGAGGGAAAAGAGTAGGGCGAGAAGTGGGTGCGGATGCAATTTATACCTATGCACAGAAGTGTGGCTCGGCCATGAGTCTCTGCAGCAGCAGAGAAAAGATGAAGAGCTTAGGGAAGCCGCAGGGTGAAATGGCCTAAACTTTTAGAAGCATAGGGATCGTTAATACTAAAATGATCTAAGTGTAGGGGTCCGAGGGGAGTGAGTCTTCGTTTCAGGGGAGGCCATTCATACCTGCAGGTGCTTGCTCGCCCACCGGGCTACTATATGTGCCCGTGTGATGCTGTGGCTTGGCCAGCCTGCTTCTCCTATCCATTCCCACTTCTCCCTACCAGATTTCTGGCCCGGTATATGCATGATCCATCTTTGTTCTCCTTTCACTCCTCCAATGATAATGTTCCACCGGATGCACCGACCCTTACAGATCATCCTGACGGGAAGCTGCAGCTCGCTTCCTTAATTTCAACTACCAAGCAAGGATGTATGAAAGAACTCGTTATGGCCGCACTGGTATGATAGGCTAACGAGACACAAGATATTGACAAATGATGAACATTAACTTCAAGCAACAGCACAAACTACCTATGGTCAAAGACTGATGACGGACTATTACAGATCAAGGATTGAGATCTCCTGAATTAAACCGTCTTTAATTTCATCCAAAGCATCGTTGTCTATGATCAAGAAGCGAAGTACTTCTCCCAGAATCCCTCAAGAGTCATCAACTTGGCACCGCCCGACTGTTCCTTAGCCTCTGCTGCCTTCGCCTTTAGCTCAGCAGCAGGGCTCAAGTCGTTAGGTACTCCATAGTACAAGCCGCCAGAGTACTGACAGAAACCAAACATGTACTTGACAGTCTCAAAGGATTGATCGCCGTAAGTCTCCATGGTCTTCCAGTTCTCGATGGGCACGAACCGGGCTTTGTTTCCTGTCACTGACAAGTAGTTAGCTAAGAGAACTTAGCAGCTGGCACCGCATGGCGCTCACCTTTTTCAAATTCGGAAACAAGCCTCTCAGTTGTCTCGCTGGCGCTGATACCTTGGACAAGACGCCCGTTGTACTTCTTGGGATCGAGGAAAATGCCATGAACAAGGTCACCATAGTCATCTCCAATCGAAATGAAGGGGATCTCTTCATTGCCGCCCCAGCGCGGAACATGCAGAGTGAGGTAGCCCTCCTCATCAGCAGCGAAAGGGAAACCGCCCAAAGCTGGGGCAAATTCTTCCACGAGATGGTTCTCCATGTACCAGCCTGGGCTGACAACGTTGACAGTCTCAAACCCCTTGCTCTTTGCATATTCTCCAACGGCATGCTTCACTGCGTTGAATCAGTATGGAGACGTGTAGTGGAAGAGAAGATAACATACTGTCGAAGGCCTTGTTGGGAACCGCCCCTCCAGTGGTTTCAGAGGCAGAGGCCATGCCACTATACACAAAGTGACGGACTCCTGCCTCAGCGGCCGCATCCACGAGACTCTTACCGATATCAAGTTCGGTAGGTCCGCCTTCTTGGTTCATTGACTGCAGCTGTTTCAGAAGAGAATCAAAATACTAATCTTGGTAACTTACAGGATCATCCGAATTTGTGTTGGCAAAGACTCCCCAGCTGCCCCTGAAAGCTTCAATCACCTCTTCCTTGACCAGGCCGTCAGCCTTGACGACCTCAACGCCATGCTCAGCAAGAGCCTTGGCCTTTTCGGAACCAGGATTGCGAGTGATCCCTCGGATCTTGAAGGATTTGGACTTATTCTGAAGCAAGGACTGCACCACACTGCCGCCTTGAGAGCCAGTGGCACCAAAAACAGTAATGAGCTTGGGGGAAGACATTCTTTTGATTTAATAGGAGGAAAAAGGGTATATTTCAAATATTGTGTATTATGATTGAGTGTTGATGATTTGGATGCTGATAATAAAACATTTTTCGTTTTCACGGATACGACCACTCTTATATATCTGAACGATAACCTCAACATCAAAACCCAACTCCGCAGTCCACGATGCCATTGTCGTCACAGTTTTGTGAATATGTGATCTCGGGGCACGCGGCCCCCGTAAGAGTCGGCGATTGAAGATATTGATTACCCCGATGGTCTATTTTCAGCAGTTGTGATATCGAACTGACCAACCACAGGCCAGCAGGCTGGGATTGGAGTTTCTCATCAATTGTCTTGGCACTGCTTTGCGGCTGTGGCTTGCACGACACCCACTTTGTGCGGTGTTGAGAGGGAGTGGATGTGATTATTAATTCCCCTCTAAACGCTTACAAGGGAGATTCTTGCGGAGGAGCGGACTTGCACGGATGGGCTGAAGACTGGCCTGATGATTATTATCTAATGAGTACTGAGGGAGATACTGAGGGCTGAACATTCCATGGTAATAACTGAATGACTGACCTTCGTTGCTTTTTCAATTGCTGACCACCCTGTCTCACAGCTCAGGCATGATTATTTTGTAAAGGACGCTCAATTCTAGGGAGCTTCTGTTCTTAGACCACAATACTGGCCATGCCATCCATCAACAGCAGCGCCAATGGTTCTGCATAATACTCACTGGTCTGGTGGTCTAGTGGTATGATTCTCGCTTAGGGAAAACCCTACAGCATAGCTTGCGAGAGGTCCCGGGTTCAATCCCCGGCCAGACCCTTTCTTTTGCACTTTTGGCAGTGGGTGACATTTCAATGTTTCTTTTTGTATTGGCGCTCTCCTCGATATGCAGTAGACCTGAGGATGCTGGTGTTGCGGAGTGGTTTGTTACACCTTGATCGCAAAGAACTGTGTTGGTGACGGTGTTGATTGGGGTTAATATTCCGAAATGCTGGGCCTACAGGAATAAGGAAACCTAGGAACTTCATCCTACGTGATAAATAAACTTAGGTAAGTTACTACAAACTTAGGAGGTTTTTATAAAGTTTCCCTTATTGCTTAGAATCAGGGTCCTAGGTTTTCGTCAGAGGGTAGGTAAACTGTATGGGAGCAAAGCTCTGTTCATCTTTTGCGTGTTAAAAGCAAATGTTAGCTCAATTGCCTCGATTATTCACTCCAGTTAGCCAAGTAGCTACCCCTTTCAAAGTCAATGGACGCTCGAGTGTTCAATCATGCTGGACAGCCTACCACGAAGTCACAAGCAAGAGAATGAATACAGCGTCCGCTGCCCTAACTTACCACTACCTTATATGTAAGTAGACACGCAGCAATATAAGTAAGAAACACATACTCATTAGTTTGCTCCTCTACACCTATTGATAACATCTAGCGCAACTGACCAAGCCCTACATACACCCTTCCCTCGCCCGACTCCCCGCCGAAAAGGAACATTGACCCCAACGAAACGACATATACCAAGAAGAGAATACAAGACAACATATAACAGACGTCAAAGCCTAGGTCTATCTCTGATATGAGTTATCAGGCAGTTCCCATCGCTGAACACTCTCGTGAGGCGTGTATGCATTCGCCGAGTTGGAAAAGCCTGGGAGCTCAGGGGGGCGTGCCTCACCGGACATTTCCACACGAGCATCACGACCATCCATCTCCAAGTTTGGCCTCCATCCGTCACCCGACATCTCATGTTGCCCTGCGACTTGGATCGGCGGGCTGGGTGTAATATTGGGAAATGGATGAACCTCACGACCAGAGAGCTCACGTTGCACGGCAATACCAGATAGCTCGTTGGTCTTGGACAAAGAAGAAACAGAAGAAATTGTTGAAGCGCCGACGGGCTTTCTTGGTAGAGTGTCCCTCCTCTCAGGTGTTGAAGGGGAGTCAGAGGCTACGACAACTGGACCGCCGCCAGTCGTAACTTCGCTTAGGGGTTGAGTAGCAGGAGGGTATTGTGCCTTTTGTTGTTTTCTTCGAGTAATGAACCACCAAGCAAATAAGCCAGCAGCGATGACTACCACTGGTACAGCGACGCCCACGCCAATCTTGACAACAGAGGCGCCACCTTCCTCGTTTTTGGATGATGCTGGGGACCCGTCCGAGTTGACCCAGTAGGTGGAAGTTGCTTCGACGATTACTAGGAGCCAAAATGTTAGCAGAAACTCTCGATAGGGTACACACAGGAACAGTACCTGAAGCAACAGCAAAGGCACCGTCACCATGAGCAGCAGGAACTTACCCTGCGTCCTCGAAGCACCATCCTCTGCCGTTTGCGTGACGATGGTCATGTGAGTTGAAGTCGCATCACCGCCTGAGTTGGCAGTTCGACTGGGCTTCGCATCACTGTCACCACTGCTCTCTGCGGTAGGCTCATTTGTCGGCTCCTCTGTTGCTTCAGCAGGGTTGTACCATTCAGTAGCACCGGGCTGTGTGAAGCCTGCACCCATACAGTACGATGCGTAGTAGGATTGCATGGAAGTCAAGTCTCGAGAGCGATCACCAGCTGAGCATAACGAGGTGGCACACTTGGACATGAAGCCATCAGCCTTGTTGGCAGATGCAGCAGCGGTAGCGCAGTAGCAGTTGTTGTCATAGGGGTCATCACAACCCATAGCCCTGCCCATATCGGACAGAACAGTGTAGTAGAGGCATTTGCTGATACATGTGTGGCCGACGTTGTCGAGGTTGGCACTGATGGTCACACTTTCGAAGTCTGCTGAGAGGGCAAGGGGGAGAGAGAGGAGGAGAACTGAGAGAATTCGAGTCATAGTTGCTGGTATAGTCCCAACAGGAGACTGCAGGAGAACGTGTAAGTGAAAACAATGGACCTGACTTGGCTGACAGAACGAAACTACTCTCACAACTGACGGCAGGGCATCAACTCTATAAGAGACCACCGTTGCATTGACTAGAACCACCATCTTGCGGCATATCTTTACATCGTATCTCAACTATTCTCGTCCCTACTTGCCCTCGGGAACTGGCCTAGCTAATTTGAGGAGATCTGCATCGAAGCCATACACGCCAATGCATGGCCGTTCATGTTTATGCCAGGGGCGAAATGTTTCTATTGGTTCTTCTGGAAAGATAGAGCTCTGATAGGGCCAGAGACTGCACGAGCTGAGTAGAGTTGGCGGGTATATGTGAAGTCACGATGAAAGGTGAAACCGCCATGTCTGCAAGGTGCCTCGGTGAGTGGGAGGGTTTATGAGTGGCATTTAGAGCCGGCAGTGGAAACTCAGACAGGATGCAAGGGATGTCTGTGAAAATACATAGTAAGGAAGTCTTACAGTGAAGCCTTTTCTATCATTAGTCGGCGAAATGTTAGTATTCAAGTGTCGACTCTCGAAGAGAAGACTCGAGAGAGCGGAATTGGACAAACAACTTGCATGACTGCCGAACAACCATTGGGTAATACGGTGACAACGTTCATATCTGGCGCGGAAGAGGTTATCTTGGCACAAGGATCAGGTATGCTAGAAGTTCAGCCGCAGTCAACAAGGGACGGACCGAAACCGCATTGTATTGGTTGACGAGAGGGTCTCTGAGACCTCTCGTGACCAAGGCGCCCTGGCTAATTTAAGTGTCCTACACTGCTTGCATTAGTTTATTGCTGATCAGTTATTCGTTATGGGATATTCGTATAATGGACGGGAATTAGTCGCCTCGACGTTGAGAGGGGGGCGCTTCGGCATTCAATGATACGCTATTGTTAGTGCTTGGCAAGGCCGCCTGGCGAAATCAGCCGAATATAACTTCATGGAAACATCTATTCATAATTCGCTGTGAGCATTATTCCTTGCGTTGGCATAGTTACATGTACCTTGCGCCTTTTTCGCTGTAGACAAGTCACTGGATTAAGAATTAAGCTTAAACTTCCCCGCACCATCTAACGTCAGAACCTGTCCTGCCTGTGCATTTGTGACCTGTCTAAGATACTCAGTGTGATACCTTTCTTCTCCTCACTGCCTTTTCTAGTCTTACTCTCGAAACTTTTTGAATTGATCTGCTTAATTTCAGGAATGCGACTCTCGGACCGGGAAGCTGCCCTTGCTATCCGGGCCAGACTCGAGCCGCTCGGCCGAACAGGCCTCAGCATCGTGTACACAGAGAAAGGCAATTCCAAGTCCGCTCTGAAGGCAGCTGGGTTTTGGTTAGACGGTGAAATGTGTGACCACGCCGCGTTTGCTGAAGATACGAGCGACTTATTTAAGCACGGAGCTGCCATATATGAAGCCCTTGGCCCACACCCATGCATCATCAAGTGAATTGGTGTCGAACTGATGCCCGATGGAGAAGAAGCCTGGGCTTTGCGTCTTGAGCGGGCGCCGCATGGTAAATTACGGGAGTACATTGGGAAAAACGAACCTCCGACAATGTCTCGTCGCTTGCAAGTGACCGTCGACTTCACAGAGGCTTTGCAGTATGTCAGGGGTCATTTGGGGCGACGTCTCATCTCGAAATGTTCTTGTCTTCGATGATCTTCACATCAAGCTTTGCGATTTGCTGGTTCGATTCTGAAGGACAGGTTTCCCGAGCTTCTCTTTGCACGTGAACCTCGTTGTTGGCTGCCAGGACCAGAACGAGACTCTACTCCTCGAACTGTACTTGAAAAGGAGCTGTTTGCACTTGGTACTGCAATTTGTGAGATCACAGAATGGACTGTCCCTTATGGGCTAATAGAGATAGAAGAACTCCAACAGAAACTTATGGATGGAGAGTATCCTTACGTTGGTGACAGTAACCCTGTCAAGGATGTTATCAAGAAGTTGTGGCATTTTGAGTATAGTTCTGCACAAAAGGCGGCGGAAGCTCTGAGGACAGCTCTCGTCGATACACAAGGAGAAGTTTACGTGCAATGCTGGTAAATAAAGCCAGCATCCAGTAACGGAGGAGTTCTAAAGCCTGATTACAAGATTCTCTGGCATGAAGTTTGATGGCTGCAACGAGGTGCCCAAGCATACCTGGGTTATCACCAAGCTCACGCTCAAATACAGGCGTAAACATGAGAATGCTTGTGCAGCTTCATGGCCTAACCTCCAATCAAACACTACAACGTATGGTTCAAGTCTGTTATGTATACAGAGGAGAGCTTGATCTCTCGAAAAGTCCTCGGAACCACACCAAAGTCCATATGCACGAATGGAATCCAAAGGCCAAGACATAATTTAAGGGTAAATTCGTATCTATTCTGCTTCTTGTGCCGCAAACAGAAGTGGTACCGGCAGCCATTTTTAGGGCTGATAGCTGACGAAAGTGCCGAGCTTGTTGTTTCTCATGAATTGGATCCTTATGTTGTCTCATTTTTGTTTAACTTTCTCCCGTTCCTGTACGGATACAGTATCCCTTATATTGAAGGGTTGTCAAGGTGGTCGTGGGAGAAGAGAAAGGGTTTGTCCTGTTGGATTAAGCTCTTTTGAGTTAGGTTGGTCATCTCCACCTACAGCGGTCATTTTTCAGCTACACTGCAAGTATCACAGAAAGAGTCATGTGCTGTATTTGCCAAGATTGATCGGAATGAAGCACACAGTCCAACAGTTCGGAGAGAAAGTCAAGCGGAAATATGAGGAGATGATGGCAAATCCGAAAATACATGAATTCGTAATGATCTGAATCCGAGGTCTTGGCACATGGGGCTCTCATTGACAGGTCGTGGCGCAGTCAATTACTCTGAGACTGCGGCATTTCTAAACCTGACTGATGAGCCAGCCAAGAGCCAAGAGCTTTCAAACTGTGGCGATTCGTGTACCGTTGGAGATATTTTTGGATTTCTGCTGATCAGGTACTGGCTGTATCAGCAACAGAACAGTGGAGGGACGGGACACAGATGTGATTACTGCATCCTAGGGCTGCATGTGTCTATAAGCAGGTTAACGGTGATCGGGCGAGAGAGGATGATGGAGTCTTGGCTAGTCAGCGTTGGCCATTGGTTTAGTCTCCTAAAACTCAACTGCAAGATGCTCTTATGTGTCGCACAAGAGAGCCTTGTGGGTGCAGCTGAAAGGCACATTCTGTCTGGAGGCTTGAAAGGCGCGAGGTTAGGTCTGGCTGGATCTTTCTGGGCTGGATATTTGGCGGAGGCGCGGCTTGGGACTAGACTGCGAGAGGAATTGGAGGATGGATCTAAGCTGCGGCTGGGCTGACAGAAAGTAATCGGGCTGAGGTGTGATGAGACAGGTCAGAGTAAAGGAGCTATTGTGCAGTAGCTAGCGAATAAGGTAGCTAGGGTACTAAGCTTCAGCTCAGGTCAGCCTCTTTGTATAACCACTTGATCTGCCTCTCCTCGATATTGATTCTCATTTCTCTCTTGCACTTCATCATTTCCTCCACGATAACAGGACTGGACAGGCAGATCCGATTCCGACCCCTGCCACCTGCAACGTCCGATCCCCGCTGGCGGTTCAAGCCGAGCCCCCCCAAACCAACGTCACTCGCTCATTCATACCCTTATCCGTCACTGGGTCAGTGGAGGATCATCCTTTACTATCCCACTCGGGCAGAGTGTGAAACACAGAGACCGTTGCTCTCAAGCACGCCAAGCTGGACCCTCCAACTCCTCGGTCCTTGGATTTAACGGAGTAAACGGATCTGCCAAGACAAGGACAAGGGTTTTTGCCATTCATTCGCAGAAGGGGACGCGCATATCGAGCAGCCGAGCCACAGACCAGACGCAACTGTTAGCCACCTGCAGGCTTGCTCGTTCGCTCGCTCTCATCGCTCCCTCGCGTCTTGAGTTGGAGGTAGCTAGCGCCTGATCGATCCCTGTCTCTGGTCTACTGCGGCTGCAGTCAGACATTGACACTGGACTGACATTGGTTTTCGTCAGCTTTGAAACCGACCGAAATCTTTTTTTTCTTGTGCAACCTTTTTTCTGTTCTCTCCTCTTTGTCTACTGCGCACTCGTTTCATAGTATCATTCGTTGGCGCATTTATAACCGCTTCTCCTGCGTCTGTGCATCGTCGCATAACGTCACTCAAGCCTCTCCTCGCCCGCCTGCGGTTCCTTGGTCTCTCTCTGGTGGGCACCGAAACCCGGGGCAACCACCAGCGCAACAGCAACAGTCAAGTCAATCAACCATAAACCATATTTTGCGCAGCTGTACCCGCGCTCAAAATAAGACCCAACCAAATACTTCAAAGATCTCGTGTGTACAGCGCCTCTTGTGCGCATAAACAACCGCAATCATGTCGTATAATCGCCTAGGCAAGTCCAGCACCTCATCCCTTCCCATTTCTTTGATCATCGTCATCTGCCCCTTTCTCTCCCTCAATATGAGACAGTCGAGACATACCCCTCCCTCTTAAACACCCCTGGTTAGAATTGCATTACATTACATTGCGACTCGGCATCTGTTCGCCTTTTGCTCTTGATACTCGGCAAAGTTCAAACCTGCCAAAGTGGCTATAATCTTATCATCATCACCTGCGACAAGCTTTGGTTGTGGTGATAAGGTTTATTGCTGCTGCGTCTCTATGCGTATTCACCGAGGCACCATTCGCAAGTCGATTTACCTGCGCCCACTCATATTGCTCTTCACTCCAGCTGCCAACTCAATCAACAAACATACTCTTGAACATATAAGTCTAACTACAATTGCCTTCAGACGACGATTACTATAACAACGAAATGGATCCTCGTTACGGGGCACAGCCTCAGCAACATCCACACCCTCACCGGACGCCTTCACCAGGACAACCGCTCCAGCAAGGCTACCAACTCGACGATAATCCCTTCGACGATGGTAGATATGGACAGTATGGCCCTTCCCAGCAGCACCTTCATATGCCCTCGGGCCCCGACCAGCACCGGTTACCTACTCCAAGCGATCATTTGAACCTCAATGCGGCTGTAAGTCTTCCTCGCCACATTGAATGTCGCGCACGTGGTATCAAGAATTGAGCTGACTCTATCGCAGCAATCCGTCGACAATTTGTCTGGCTACGGACCCTCTGGTGATTACGCCGTAAACCCTGAAGCGCACCACGATGCCTACTACAACCAACCTTACGAGCCTCGTCCTCAGCAGCAACCCTACGATCAGGGGTATGACCAAGAGTACGAACAACCCTACGATGATCACAGGCCTATGCTGCAACACCAACCATCAGATGCGCCAAGCGAACCATACCAAGACCAACCGCAACAAGGTGGTGGAATCAAGCGCTGGAAAACCGTCAAGCAAGTCCTCTTGTACCGCGGTAACCTGGTTCTCGATTGTCCTGTTCCTCCAGTTCTGCTGCAACAGAACCCCCACGGAGAGCGTGACGAGTTCACACATATGCGATATTCCGCTGCGACTTGCGATCCCAATGACTTCTACGACCACGACTTCACGCTGCGACAGAGACTCTTCACAAAGCCTCGACATACTGAGCTGTTCATTGTCGTGACAATGTATAACGAGGACGATATTTTGTTTGCCCGAACCATGACCGGTGTTTTCAAGAACATCGAGTACATGTGTAACCGTCCCAATAGTAAGACATGGGGTAAAGACGCATGGAAGAAGATCGTCGTATGTGTCGTCAGCGATGGCCGTTCCAAGATCAACCCCAGAACCAAGGCTCTTTTGGCCGGTATGGGTGTGTACCAAGAGGGTATCGCCAAGCAGCAGGTCAACGGAAAGGATGTCACAGCCCATATTTACGAATACACCACGCAAACTCACCTTCAGATCAAGAATGACGTTGTTCAGCTTGTCCACCGACGCCAGCCAGTTCAAATGTTGTTCTGTTTGAAGGAGAAGAACGCCAAGAAGATCAATTCACACAGATGGTTTTTTACGGCCTTTGGTAGAGTCCTGGACCCTAACATTTGTGTGCTTCTCGATGCGGGTACTCGACCCGGTGGAAGCTCAATTTACCATCTCTGGAAGGCCTTTGATCTCGAGCCTATGTGTGGTGGTGCTTGCGGTGAGATCAAGGCTATGTTAGGTACTGGTGGAAAATACCTTCTGAACCCCCTCGTCGCTGCTCAGAACTTTGAGTACAAGATGAGCAACATTCTCGATAAGCCATTGGAGTCCGCTTTTGGTTTCATCTCCGTGTTGCCGGGTGCCTTCTCAGCCTACCGCTATGTAGCTCTTCAAAACGACAAGAACGGAAAAGGGCCACTTGAGAAGTACTTCTTGGGTGAGACGCTCCACGGTGGAAGCGATGCTGGTCTTTTCGAGTCCAACATGTATCTCGCCGAAGATCGTATTCTCTGCTTCGAACTGGTCACTAAGCGCAACTGCCATTGGATTCTGCAGTACGTCAAGTCAGCTACCGGCGAGACCGATGTTCCCGATACAGTTACTGAGCTTGTTCTCCAACGTCGCCGTTGGCTCAACGGTTCTTTCTTCGCTGCCATCTACGCTATTGTTCACTTCCTCGACTTCCTCCGATCGGATCACACTTTCTTGCGAAAGTTTGCCTTCTTCATCGAATTCATCTTCAACACTATTAACATGATCTTCGCCTGGTTTGCTATTGGTAACTTCTTCCTGGTTTTCAAGATTCTCACGACAAGTTTGGGAGACGATACGTTACTTGGGCGGACGGGAGAAATTCTGGGTGTCGTCTTTACCTGGCTCTACGGTGTATTCCTGATTACTTGCTTTGTTTTATCTCTGGGCAATCGACCAGCAGGTTCTGGTAGGCTCTATACCGCCATGTGCTGGTTCTGGGCTATGATCATGATGTAAGTTCGCTGGCATCCTTTTGCTGTCTGATACTAACAGCCGACCAGCTATCTATTGTTTGCTGCTATTTTCATCGCTGTCAAGGCCATCATAGCTGACGTTAACGATGCAAACGGCTTTAATTTTTCAGACATCTTCAAGAACAAGGTCTTTTACATGCTTATCATCTCAGTCATGTCGACATTTGGTATCTGGTTGATCGCTTCGCTGATCATGTTGGACCCTTGGCACATGGCTACGTCTTTGGTCCAGTACATGCTCCTCACGCCCACCTTCACAAACGTTCTGAACGTCTACGCCTTCTGCAACACCCACGATGTTTCTTGGGGTACCAAGGGTGACGACAAGGTTGAGAAGCTTCCTTCGGTCAACACAAAGGATGGTACTGGAAAAACGGATCTGCCCGACGAAGGAGATTTGAACGCGCAATACCAGCGAGAACTCGCTGTCTTTGCGCAGAAGCATGTTGAAGTCAAGACTGCTCCTACTCCCAGCCAGCTTCAGGAGAGGCAAATGGACTACTACAGAGGTGTTCGTACTGGCGTCGTGCTCATCTGGATGGTGTCAAACTTTGGTCTGGCAGCGCTTGTTCTGAGCTCTGCAGGTCTGGATCGAATCAGCCCCAACAAGGATAAGGACCATGAAGCGGAACAGCTGAGCCGATCCAACATCTACATGTCTATCGTCCTTTGGAGTGTGGCAGGTCTGAGCGCGTTCAAGTTTATCGGTGCGATGTGGTTCTTGGTGGTGCGCATGTTCCGAGGTGTCTAAGTTGAGAGGCGCAGCGTAACTTAGCTCGAACTTTTGGCGTGCAGGGAACGAGAAAGTTCGATTAGCTTTCACATTATACCCATTTATGACGAGGAGTCCCTGGGGATTGAGGGACTTGATGGTGTTGAATAACGTACTTGTATGTAAACAGACTTTGATGTTGGTCATGCCATGATGTTTTGATTCAGCTGCGGAGGATACGTACATACCAGGAAGGCGTTTGGTTTGCTTAGGCTAGGTTATATCCTTAGATGTACACATACGAGGATAAATTTTACGTTAACTATGCTCTTTACCATTTTGTCTCTGTTTTATCGTGATGTGGTTGTGTTTTTCATCGGATCCATAAAAGTCCGATCGTGATATCATGAACCTCGTCACTAACGTCTCTTCAACACCACCCTCTGCCATCATGCCACGAACGCCCTCACTCTTTAATTGTCTAATCCGCACCCACCATATAACATCCCGCAAGAAACTCTCCCGCGTACGCCGCGCAGCACAACAGCTAAACGTGGATTGGCTGTACGTACGAAGCGGCGGATCACCGGGGATAATGTTTGCAGAGGGGCGTGATGAGGCTGGATTGGCAGAGTGGGTATCTACGGTGCAGGCGCTGCGGTACAAAGACTTCAAATGTGTTGCGAAGCCTGCGAGGGCTGAGGGCGTAGGAGGCAAGACGGGGTTTGATGAGACGGAGTCGGTGAGGGAGTTTGGGAGGGTCATGGATGAGAAGGGCCTGGGCGGTTGGTGGAAGAGGGGCATGGGGTATGAGGGGGAGTGATTGACACAGTTTACTCAGTACTCCGACCATATTGGGACCAGGCAAGAGGAGCTGTGAGGTGGTTGAGGGTGGCGAGAGACGCGTCGTACGCGCGGCCCTGAGGATCGTGAAGGAAGCTAAGATGGTGAGTCGAGGCAATAGATTGGTAATAGACTGATACTAATGCCTGTTTAGCAAAATCCTAGCCAAGGCGAGGCAATGATCGTTGATATCATCTTGGACTTCATTGACACCACACCTGCAACATCAAAGCGCAGGCCTTTGTCGGCAGTTCGATCTCGAGGCTATTGATGGGTATGGTTTTCATGCGTTACAGGTAATACTAAAGCCCCAGGCCATCCATATTCATTGGGATCGATGGCCGTCGTCATGCTATCATCAGTCTTCTCATGAACGACCACTCTTCCACAACTCAGCAGGATACAGGGCCAAGCAGTCCTCACACTCTCCGCAACCTTCACAACCCGGTCCATATTCTCCAGACTGCAGATCCAACCTCCACGATATGGGCCTTTCGCCATACCAAGGACCGGTCTTCAGGCCAAACCTATCCGGCTTGGCAGGAAAGTTCTTCCAATAACCACCATCCTCTCTATTCATGAGCGTGCACACATACACACCAGCCTTGAGTCCTGCAGCGACAGACTTTTGCAGAATCAGTTGCTTTGGGCCCGCATCCTTGAGGCCCACGTCGATAGGTCTACCAAGAGCGATCTCTCTATTAACTTGAGCTTGTCGTTTCTCGACCTCCGCGACGTAAACAACCTTGAGGTTCTCAAGGACGCCAGATTCGATGAGTGACGCAAGCACTGAGTCGAGGTCATCTGATGGGAGATGGTCAGACTTTGAGTCGTCCACATGCACGTCCGATCGTCCCCAGATATAAACAGCTTCAGTGCTAGCAGGGAAAGAGTCAGAGACGTATTCCGCAAGTTGCTCTGCATTGGGAGGACTGTGCAGCAGGTGAAGCCCATACAGCTCTATATCAGAAGCTGCCAACGTGAATAGTTTAAGTTTCCAAAGTTGTCAAGGTCATCGAGGTGATAGTTGGTACATTGAAGGCCGGTCATACCGCCCAGATTGTAAATGATGAGTTTCTGTAGTGTTTCCCTACTGGTGAAAGAAAGCGAGCCCACGAACACATCCACGTCGTCGAGATGTTGCCGTTGTTCGCTCGCGACCCTCAAAACGATAGATTCCAGTTTGTTGGATACATCTGCTATGCTTTGGTAATAGTCGGGAGAGAACTCTGAAGCGCTGTCTATGAAGAGATGCTTGACGCTCGAAGTGCCGCGTGGAAAGTCATACTGGGCAACCACATCGAAGTGTGGGTAGTCTTCGTCGCCATCTTCGACGTAGTGCAACTAGTTGAAATAGATTCTTTCAAGGTTCGGTAGGTAGAAAAGGGCCGCAAACTCGCGGGCATCGCGCCAAGAACTCTCGTCGTTCCACGAACGTTGATCTGTTTCGATGCCGACTGCGATATCTCGCAGGGACTCAAAACCTTGCAGCTCGTGTGGCCCGCCCTCTGTACGACAACTGTCTCTGATGACTTCTCTCATCCATTCTAAAGTTGTGTGAGGATCAAATCCTCTTTGACGAATCGCAGACTGTGAAGACGAGGGCATGTTGCAATGAGGAGGAGTTTGAGGAAGCCGTCCTGGCCATCCTCTAGATCCCATTGGATTGCCTCGGCGTCGAATTCTGAAAAGATCCATAATTCCAGCGCAGTGCGGATGTATCTCTGTATGTCTTGCAAATCCAGCCCGTACCTTGTAGGGAATCCATCAGCAAGGCCGCAAGTCCCGGGAAGTTCAGGAACCCATGCTCGCCAATCCTCCCAGTCTTGTCGGCTACCCCAGATCTCCAGCTCGCGAACGTGCCATCTCTCGATTCTGGCTTGGTTAGTATCTTTGAGAAGATCAATCACAGTTTCTGGTGAAAGGTTCGATGTGATTTTGTATTTTGCGTGAGCTTCACGGTGAAGATCTAAGAGACTGTGGCACTGGTGGTGTAGGGCAGTGCAAGTGAGGGCCACATCAAGATATGTCGATGGAGGGCCGTACTCCAAGATCTGGAGAATGAGCTCCGTTGAGAGACGCAGGAGATGGAATTCGTCTTGGGCCATGGTGATGTGCTGTTGGCCATGAGGTTACGAATGGAGTTGCGAATGGAGTTGTAAGAAGGGGCACGCGGGGTCTTAAACGAAGACAACTGGTAGTGATGGGGAGATGCCACTGAAAGGTAGCACGGAGGGATAAGATCGTCCAATGAAAGTTTGATTAGGCTGGAAGAGTACTTGCTGAACTGTTAATGCATCGGTTGCTTGCATATTTTTCAGTCTATGGCATGAAAGAGTTGAGTCGACATGCTGTTTGCTACAAAGATACATTTGGTTCACAGAAGCAAACTTAGAGTATAGTAAAAGGAAAGATTCCAGAGCCATTAAATATATAATCTAAAGTAAAGTGCAGCATTCTGCACGGGATATCATACAGAAGTCAATCCGTTCTATCCATCATCTAAACATGACATTTCCATAACGTCTATATTCATCCATTAAGCACACCCCATCCGTTAAAGCTTGAAGCCAAGTTCTTAAGCTGTAATCATGAAACCAGCGACACCGACGGCGGCAATAGCAGCGAACAAGTTGGCACCACGAGGAGCAGCGGCGTTGGTCTTCTCAGCGTCGCCGGAGCCACCAGCGCTGCCAGTGGAAGAAGCACCAGGAGTAGCGAAGGTCTCGAGAACAGTCTTGAGCTGGACAGTCTCGGTGGTGGTGGCAGCAGTGAAGAGAATCTTTCCAGGAGTAGAGCAAACGCCCAGTCCGGCATCGTTGGCGTCCTCCCCATCAAGACACTTGTCAACAAGCTCCTGCATATCGTCGGCCTTTTCATTCGACCACTCAATCACGGCAGTCATGTAGCTCAAGAGATCGGAAGATAGCGAAGAGGGAGCAGTGAGAGTGCAAGGGTCGGTGGTCTCAGCAGTGAGAGCCCAGGACTCAAGCTCCCTGTTGGGAGTGGGTGCGCTTCGGAGGATAGATATGGCAGAGCTCTGACACTCCTCCTTGTCGTCACGCTCAAAGATGGCGTTGACAGAGCGCTTGTTGGGAGTGAAGCTGGGGATGTGCTTGCCGACGTGGAGAGTCTCGAAGATGTGAACGACATCGACTCGCTTGACCTCAGCGGCAGAGACGGTGGTAGCAGCCGCAGCGGCGAGGATGGAGATGTACTTGGTCTGCATGTCGGTGGGTTCTGTTATAAGCGAGTGAAGATATTCAAGAGTGAACGAGAGAGATGTTCTGAGAGAGATGCTTTGTGAATTATGATCTGAACAATGCGCGAGGACACAGGCTACTTATAGTAGACGTTCACGATGTCATGGCCGCTACAACGTGCCATTGTCCGCCTGGGCAAAAGAGTCACCGGCCAGGCCAAGGGAAATTTTGCGAGGCACAGTTAATGGGAACCGCAGAAGCATCCAATGAGGCGGATGGGATTCATCTTGGCGGAGGATTCAGAAAGATGACCCCTGGCAAGGCTGAGTGGGCGCTACAGGTTGATCGCTCTGCAGAAGCCAACCGAGGGTCCAGAGCATCTCCACTGACTTGTTGGTTCATTACGGTCTAGGTCAATGCGTTGTCTAGGCTAAAGATGAAGAAGAGGTTAATGCTTACATTTATGACTCTTTCATTCTATGCAACGTTTCTCGTGAGTGCATAGTTAGGCCATATCTCACCGTCACATACATACATCAATACATTGCTCGTCACCTCAGACAGGAGACAGAATGCTAAAATTAACCTTGTGTGCAGCACTCTTGTTAGGCTCTAGCTGCCTGGCCTAGCCTGGCAGGGCTAATGTGGCGTATGGGACCTCACTGTAGCCAATCGCTTAGGGCGGGAAACCTGCAACTCTATTCGTATCGTTTCCTCATCTGTCGGCTGTTTCCTATCTCAGAAGGTGGCTGAGTTTTTCACTGATGCTGCTTATATCCGCTTCATTAAGATCACAGCCATTGGATCTGCTTTTTGATGTCCATACACGTGCCTCGAGGGACCTGCTCTGTGACTTCATTTTGGGGATCGGCAATCTTTGCCTCACACGGTGGGCGAAGCAAACGTCTTGGCAAGGCAGGAACAGGCGATTTGCAACTGCGCTGCTGCCACTGGACTCTTGGCGGTTTGTTGGGCGGCGTAGAACAAAGCCAAATATGACGAACCAGTCAACACCAACAACACCGCCAAAAAGGATGAATTCGATACAGTAAAAAGTGAGCTACTCAAAAGATATATTTGACTGCGTAATCTGGGAATCGAACCCAGGGCTCCCCGACGCTGCGCGAATGGCAACGGAGAATTTTACCACTAAACCAATTACGCTGTTGGATTATTGAAAACTCACTCGCCAAAGTGGCAATATGAAGGTTGAGCAATATGCTGATACAGTCACTTGTGCTTTGATGAAGAACAACAATGAGAAAAAAAACACTTAGGAAAGAATCAAGTCATTTCCTAGAACTGAATATTCACTTTCAATGTTTCCCAAATACATCATTCTTATTTTTCCTGTGTCTCTCATTGGGCTACAGTCCCGGCGCATTTTCCGCTGTGGCCCGCCAATCGCAGTTCACGCTGCTCTCTTCAACCACGCTCGTCATCTAACTAAAGTGAGTTGTCTAATCACAAGCCTCGGAGCAATCAAGTCCACAAATAAACGGTGACACTCTTAGAGTTCTAAAAGTTTGTGTTGAGTATGCGGCACTATGCACGCTTCATGGGTACTGGTCACCGCTTGTTTAAATAGAGTGTCTCCTTGTGAGCCTTGTTTTTCTTAGGCCGACGTCTATCAATCATCTGGCGAGACTTCTAGGCCTCAAGATCTAATTTTTTTTCTTTATTTCTGGTACAATTTGGTTCTTAGACAACCCTCGCTACCTTTACTGGAGAAGCTGCCTGGTACCAGACGCAAGTAAGACAACCATCTATTAAACGCCCTTCCATAACCACGGCATTCTCAAATCAGAAAAGATACTCTTGATTTTTATTAAGAGCTGATCACGAGTTGCCGCCGTTTTTCTCTATGCTCACCGCTCAACAGCACAATACCACCAGCCGACAGCAGTTTCAATATGCCACACCGAGAAATAGACAGATATAACTCGCAGACCCCAGCAGAATTAGGGATAGATGAGCTGGAGGATAGACTCAAAGACATGGAACAGCAGCTCGCGATGCACATTGCCATTGCACAAGTATTGTATGCTGGAGAATGGGAGGACGCAGTTGCTCTCTTGACCCTCATTAGAGCTGGCCATAGCTATGAGATGGTATATCATGCAGTGTGTCAACTACCAAGCAAAACATCGAATAGAAATTAGCTACCCTGGGGGAGTTTGTGTATATAGCTGAAGAAAATATCAGAATTTGGCAGTACTAACACCAAGTGATGCCAGCAGTTATAGTTACTTGACCCTTATTGTCGAAGCCAACATGCCGCGGTTGATCAGACGAGATATTTTAAATTTTCTTTCTCTCATCTATTCCACATGTCCTTGAACCTCACTGACTCGCCTTTCTCAATACACTCCACCCACTTCTGTACTATTTTCTTCCATAGTCCATCACATTGGAAGACTGCTTCGTAGAAGTCTTCTTCTAAAGGATTCATCTTGGCCCAATCCGGACACAACTCTTCCAGTTTTGCTTGGTAGACTTTGCGTAGCTGCGTAGTCTCATATTGCGTCATGTGAATCCAGTATAGTTCATCCTTGCCTTCATTGTCCAGGTAATCTGGGTCATTGCGCCTACCTGCTTCTTTGGCAGCCTCTTCCGGTGTCTCGTTCGAATATGCGTCGCGCTGCGGCTCATCTTCTCGAGGCTGGTCTTCAAGGAACACGGGCACCAGACTCAACATCCAGAGAGGCAGTGCCGACACACATTCCCAATCGATCACAGCTGTAAGTTCTCCTTTTTCGTCAACAAGAATGTTGTAGAGGTCGAAATAATTGAGATGGAGTGTTGATGGCTCTGGCCTGCTCAAATCTGGAGGGAAAACTTTAGGAAGAAGAGCCAGAAGGCGTTGCGCTACTGGCAGGATGTACTCGGCGTCTTCAATATCGTGTGCATCCTGGGAGTTCTGTAGAATTAATTTCTGATTGTGTATGACGAATGTCAACGTGGCGCTTATCCAATCATGAGTAGAGACAAATGGCCCCCTTGGATGTCATATGTAAGACGATCGCCCATGAAGAATTCATACAACACCATGCGTCCGGGTGTAAGACCAGCTTTAGATGCTTTGAAGTCACCCTCGAGGTCAATATCAGGACAACCCAATGTCCCTATACATTTGAAGGGTGGCTCTTGCTTCTCGAGACCTGCCAGCTCAACTGGAATGTTGCAACTCGCTTTGTGAGGGCGATCTTCTGCTCCATCGACATGGTACGCCATCGCTTGTGCGTGGGTGTTCCCTGCATAGACTCCATCAAGATCCATTCAAAGCCTATCTCGTTTTCGTTGCTGTCGTCAAAAGCGAACACCTTGGGGACGGGAATAGTGGTGTTCTCGCGTACCCATCTCAAAGTCACAACTTCGGCGCGTGTTTTATGCCGCGGGTAGACAGGTAAGTTGATGCACATGACGAAAGCACTACCCTCGGTACGAACGAGGTAGACCTTGTTGAAGCCACCCGCCGTGTGGAATGTGACAGTACAGGGACTCTCTGACGGTATCTTGAGCCGTTGACGGGATACGCTTTCAATGGCGCCTATGGAAGGCTCTCGTGTCCATACTGGTTCTAAACACAGAAATGATTCTTGCCATTTAAGGCCGTCCTATGTTGCTCGCTGCATGCTGACGGTAATCGGATTTCTTTGTCGGGTGTAATGTCAGGATAAAGAATCAGAGGTGGCGAAGTGCAAATGCTTGGTCTTGCTTAAGGGATGAGAAGAAAGCGAAATTGTGGGACAAAGGAAGTTCCATATTGAACGCAGGCAGCATCTTATATACCCCAAGGCCGGCCAAAGAGTCATAATTCAAGTTTTTATCTTATTACTAAGTTGTGAGCTCCGCGTCTTACTTGCCCTGTGACCTGTGGTTGAGAGCTTATATTGATTGATGCTGAAAGCGTATGGCATCTCAGCGAGACATATCAATCCAACAGATTGAAAAGACCCAGTTAACTTCAGGTTCTAAAAGCCAATATGTGCATAGCCTCAATAAAGATACGTCTCCCAATTTTGAGAGCTTATATAGAACTTAGTTTACATAATTAGCCAAGAGAAATTAGAATGCCTCAGGTAGGTATTAGTCGACAGAGTACTTTAAGCTTTGATAATTTAGGTCACCCGATCGCTGGATTGTTCATCTGGGCGAACCAACTGTGGCAACATATAGCATGCCTGTTTGCCAACATCTTGTCACTCACCATCTGTCATCAGCACAGGTCTTGAATGGAATCGATACTCAAGTTGTCTTTGGTTGTGGTTGTGATTGTAGCTGGTCAGTCAAGCTTCTTAGGAAAGTTGTCGTAGATCAAAAGGTGATGCATGTTCTTTGATAAGGAGAACAAACGAGATACGGCACTAAAGGATACTTGAAACTCCCTCCTTGTTAGGTTATTCAGGCAAAGGTGAACTGTAAATGGTACCGGTTGAAATAGCTTATGATCAGTTGTGTGAGGCGGACACTTAGGCTAACGCTGGCAGCTAATAATAAGTTGATAACATCATCCATTCCGGACGCTTGTAATGATCCTCAAAAGTTTGTGTACTGTAATGGAAAGAGAAATGTCATGGATTACGAAACAAAGACATACTGAAAAGTGACCTCATATAATTTGGAGGTTCCTTCAATAGTACTTAGCGAATAGTGACCGGGTTTGGTAAAAGCATTATGTTCATAATTCACCAAAGCCGTGCCCTCAGTGACCTTGGTTTGTTTTCTCGGTATAAATGCCTTGATCTTCAGAACTTGGCCAGAAATCCCTTTCCCCTTTTTATACAACTCTGAAGTATGAGAAATCAGGTAACTTTTTGTGAGGACACCACCCATTTTCAAAGACCAAAGGTAGGCTGTTCTTTAATATTCCTCACAAGTCGTCTTTTATCTTATCTACATAGATCTTTAGTGGTATTTTCTAGCAGCTCGGCCGCTCCATCTACTATCATCTTGACATCAGATAAGAATGGCTCAAACCTTGGTTGCAGCCAACGGGGATCCTTCCCATGGAGAGGCTCAGTGACTCAGTTCGGTTCGCATTCGCCTTTTACAGCATGTTCCATTTGGAGAAATGGGCCCCGACAACGCTCACCTCTTCCACCATGTCACTAGTCTGCCTGCACGTCAGACAGTGTTGAAGGACGCTCACGAAGTTTTCAAGGCTGCTATCGTGACACAAGATTGTTCATGGGAAGAAAAGTTTCTGCGAAACATTGAATTCAACACTCTTGGTATCGGTGAGGCACATGTACTGAAGAATACAATCACAAGGAAGTGAGAGCATATGTGACCATGATGGAATCGACGAACCCGCATCGAATGCTGAGTTCTTTTCTGTGGCACAACAACCCGACTTGGGAGCATTCAGAGAGCTATCAAGCTGATTCGCGGTCAGAATTTGAGTTGGTACCCACGATATCAACAAGCAAACTGAAACCTGACGGTACATCGACTATTATTCTCACATTTTTAGCCACTCGGTTTTTACTTCGGACAAGCTGAAGTGGTGGTTGGATAGGACACAGGTGGTACCAGGTATCGGCTGGATGACAGGGCGAGGGGACTTGGATTTTTCTTTTCAGTTGGGAAACGGAGGAAGAATTCAAGGCCCGGCAGAGGCCATAGCACATCCCAGATGAGGGTCCTGTGATAGTTTCCGCGACTGACGTTGAAGGCCATTGCCGGTTATCTGAGCACGGGTTTCGCTGCCAGAGTTGAATTGTATTTACTTGATCTTGATTAGACATCTGCGGTACCGATGCGAAGAGACAATGCTGTTTGATTCTGTGGTGACTTGCAAGTCTTCGATTGACTATACCCGGATTGATTACATGATGTGATTTTGATTAAGCTGAGGTTCTCCCAAGGCTGTGTCAAGTATCAAGCGGTCAGCCCGTGCACTCACACTTTATACAGCCTACATTCCTTCTCCCAATGGGATGATGGGGTGTAAGCCTCATTGCTTTTTCTGGCATGGATGATATGATTTGGAGTCACGACAGCCAATGCTTTATACAGGGTTTCTCAATTAAAAAAAAAAAAAAAAACGACCAAGACACAGGCAAAAAAATCGACAAATTTTGAATTCAGTTTACCATAAGAAGCTGAACAGTCGCGCAATGAATTCCACCTCTCCTATTCTTTTAACCATACCTTTGCCTCAGTTCTCTACCCTTCTAGTACTGTAAACCTCTATTATTACCTACAATATGTCTGACTCGGTGGATTCCACCAACCCTGGTGCTGCTGCTGCTGGTGACGTACCCCCAACCAAGCTTTCGATAAGAGTGAGTTGCTTCCCTGTGGACTAAACCTACCTACAGAGATTCAGTGACACTGATATATTGAGATCAGACCCTAGAGGAGGCCTTCACTGGTTTGATTACCCGTGAGCAGGACTTGGCCCATGGCCCTTCACTCTCAGGGCTAGGTGATGGGCAAGGTGACCCAACCATTGATTTGACCTGGGAAACGACGGAGAACTATGTTCCACAGGCAGGTGTACTATTGCCATTTGCATCTAGATTCTCCCAGCCAGGACCCTCAGAGGTCATGTCATCTTCTGAACCTTCACACTCAGGACCTTCTTACACTGTTCCAACCCAGAGTGTCTCACAGGCAAGCAATTCACATCGCGACGAAGTGCTGCTTGCTTCCACAGACGAGCCAAGGAGAGTTAACTCATCATTGTCATGGATCCCTGTGTTTTCATGGCAGGACCCTCACCTGCCCCGTGATGGTCAGGACGCCCGCCTGTGTTTTGGTAGCCAGCCACTGGAGCTGCCAGCAACACGCGATGGCCAATTTTCAAGAGTCGGCCCTGGCTCATAGCATGCGTTTTCGTTATCCCAGCGGTCCTTGCCCCGTTTAGGAGAGCCAGATTACGAGCCTGACGAGTTTCAGATATCTGCAGTTGGTATTGGAAGTTTTGTCGATTCGGACGAGCGCTGGGATGAGGACAACTCACCCAAAAATCTGGAGCTGGCATCCGCAATACGCTCGGTTTCAAGCGAGATTTCACTATCCGGAAACGCCTCTAGAGGTGACTTCATTGAAGCGGGTTTGCCTGCTCAAGAGGAAATTGCCTTACAGAAGACCGTCAACATCATAGTGGAAACACTTATCGACGACTACTGCAGATCGTATGCGCCACAGAAACGGTCTCATGCAGCAAATCGCAAGCAAGCCGATCGGAGCTCTAGAAGCTCAACCAAGAGCAGTCGCGCGTCAATTACATGGAAAGGTGCCAAACCCGGAAGCCGTAAAGGTCGGACTATTGATGGGGATGGGGGGAGTGAGGATGAGGAGTCTAGTGGCAACAGGCAAAACCCGTCCGATACTGAATCTGATGAAAGAATCCTTTTTTGGGCTTGTCCTTTCATAAAATGGGATCCCAGGGAGCACAGACACTCTTGCATCAAGAAACTCAGGGACATACATGGCCTCAAGAAGCACATCCAAGAGAAGCACTTCGTTACTCACTGCCCTAAGTGCTTCATGACGCCTTCGCAAGACACAAGGGTCCTATATCCCCACCCATGCATCGAAATATTTGATCGTCCGCCACGTCCAAAGACAGGACTTATCACGATGGATATGCAAACTGCGATCAAGGAAAGACCTGACACCAGATTGACCCAAAAGGAGAAATGGGAGAGACTTTTCAAGATTATATTTCCCCAGGAGCCGATCCCTTCAAGCCCTTACCTCGATCATGAGAAAGCGCTGGCTCTCTGTAAAATGGACGACTACGTTTGTCGACCACTTGTGAAGCGCCGAGTTCGCCATATGATACTGGAGGATCAAATTGTATCTCGACTTGAAAGTCTATGGAGAAGGATTGATGAGCTTGTTCTTGAAAGACTAGTACTATGGGTTTTGGACATCCCCAATGCCAACGTCAATGGGATGAACGATCGGATAGCTTCTAACGAAGCAATAGTCGATCATGTACAACCCATTTCGGCTATTGAAAACGGCATGCCAGATGATTTACACGCGCCTGATATGAGGGCTTCCAGGTATGACCAGGACGAAATCACAACAATCCAGTCTGGTGTCTTGATAGAAGTCGATAACGGCACCACTCTGGTCCCAGAACCATTTGCCGACCAGTCAGAATTTGTAGTTGAGGAAGATCCTGGCCGCCTTGAAACCATTGAAACTTACGGGCTTCCCTGTTCAGATGTCGCTGGGATCGCGAACTTTGAAGAGGTTAGGACTGATCCATTTTCAAGGCCTGGGGCAGAGAATCTTCCTTGGTACGGCGGACAAGAGACGTTTCACACGGAGCTCGATCAGACATGGGGTGATCAGATTCTTTTCCAGGAGACATAGCTTCTAATCTGTTGTTTATAATTTCATTTAATCCCCTCGGTTGTTTCCTATTCTTAGATTGTTGTTCTCGATTTGTTGCAATCAGAATATGATGACGATGCACCGACTTATAGGCACGTTGATGTTAATCTAACCATGGAAAAGCAAAGTTACAATCGAGACTCTGAGCAGGCTCAGGCAGACTCTCACTTGAACACGAGTCCTCCGAGTCTATATCATCACTATCTTGGGACCGGAGCCTCATCCCCCAAAGTCTTGACTCCTCTGACTCGAGCTGGAATGCCCTTTGTTCCACATTAACCATATCGTCCAGTAACCTCTTCAAAGTCCGTTGTGTTTCTATCGTGGACGAGCAGAACTCCATATCTCTGACGCCTTCTAGTAAGCTTTTTGATAACGACCGCCGCTGGAGATATAGTTGTTGTTTCTCGTGTAATATTTGGTGAACTGGCATTGACGTTAGAGGGGTTGTAAGAGGTCTGGTGTTGTGACTTACGATTCTGTTGTGCATTCGGCCAGTGACAAGTCTGGCATAACGCTGTGCATTCAGAGCACTGTGCTTGTCCGTTTACTCGAACACATTTTCTGCGGTTTCGGAGACAGAATAGACATGATGATAGAGCTGCGCTTTTGGGCTTTAGCGGTTTGGTTATTGTGCTTCTGGACTTGCGAACTCGCGGTTTGGCCGGTTGCTTTTTCGGTTGAGAAGGCATGGCTATGTGTCTGTGAGTGATAGTAGCTTGATTCTGGAAGAATGAGTTGGATCTCCCCACGATGTTCGTAGTTAGTCAGTATAGGTTAAAATTGTGACGGCGTATGAAGAACAGTGAGTTGGGGTAAGATTCTATAGGTATACCATTTACCGAACCTCAGTTGCCGTATGATGTAAGAGCCGAGGCATTCGTTATGCGGTTCTGTTCTCACGATTAACTGAGACTTTTGGAGAACGGCTGGTTTTAGCTCCAGACGCCGACGCAGAGGCCGAAGATCGGCGAACGGCAAATGCTTCAGTCAATAGTCAAGCCTCTCATTAGCCCCGCCAAGCATGGAATGAAGAATCATTTGCCGTGATATTGATAGTAATAGAAATGTTGAATACAATTTTGTTGCCGTTTGAGGCTAGTAGTCCCTCCAAGTAAACCGTGTCTTCAGATGCCGAGCAGCGCCCCCTTGACGCCGGCGGCTAGCTGAGCTCTCCAAATCTTGTGCTCGTTCAGCATAAACAACTCCCCGTTTCTGCCAAAGCAAAAGTTTGCAATACCCCCAGAAATAAGAATCTTTCCAAGCAAGACGCCACCTGGTGACCAGACGTTTACGCCGTCGCCACAGCCACTGTAAACGTTGCCCTTCGTATCTAATTTGATGCCATCGGGGATTCCGGTGTCTGCCATGGCAAATACTCTCTTGTTGGTGAGGAATGGTTCACCTGAGATGGTTGATACGTCAAAGGCATAGCTGTTAAAATAATTAGCAAGATATGTTCATGGTCTTGTGCCGTTGGCGACTTACATGGTTCTTGCTCTGGTGTCATCAGTAGTTCCATCACCATGAATCCAGTCTGTATCAGTGATGTAGACAACCTTCTCATCAGGACTGAATGCTATACCATTCGGTCTTCCAAATCCATCTGCCACAACTCGAACTGATTCGTCTTTGGGGTCGTATCGATAGACCTGGTTACGTAGTTGGGGAGCTGGCCTTATACCCTGCTCGTATCCATAAATCGGATCAGTGAACCAGAATGAACCATCAGAATGAACAACCACATCATTTAGAGAGTTGAAATCTCGTCCGTAGAATGATGTAACGAGTGCTGCGCATCTATAGGGAGCGACAGGCTGCATGAATACAAGACCTCCCGGCGCAGTCAAGGATCCTTGCGAGCAGAAGAGGACGCCGCCGTTATAGTTCACGCCACCATTGGCCATGATAACATCAGGCGCGTTTACTTCCTCACAGCTAATGAATTTTCCATCCGGGGAGAGTTGGACTTTGCTTATTTTGATCGTCTTCTGGCCGGTTGTTGGGTCTGGGAATTGGTTACTGGTGATGAACAGGGCGTTTTCCTCAGGAATGAAGACGCCAGCTTCGTGGGCAAAGGGGTATTGGTCATTCTCATGAATCACCTCGACCGTTGAAGAAGCATCAAAGATGGCACTGGCCCCTTCATTATAAATCTTAAATGACATCGTGCAGCGTAGTCAGGGTTGTATTCTGAGGTCGAAATGCTGGGGTAGCTAGACAAGCAGGAGATGAGATAGCAACATAACAAACAAATATTGGGCATCGGGCTTTGGAATTTGGAGGTTGATCTGGGTTACCTTCCGTTACCCCTCAGCGGCTAATGCTGAACTTAATTCCGTTCCCAATGTGGAAATGTCTGCAGCGGGTGGCTCATATGCCGAAGCCACGCAGCGAGAATACGTAAACTCTGTGCACATGAACTGTAGAATTACCAACCATGCATTATTCAGTAGTAAGCACTATTCGTGTAACTTCCAAATGACATCATTACAAATGTGTCAATAGTATTGATTACTATCCACTCCTTTACCCTATTTGAAGCCGTCAACTAAATCTTTAGGACAATCTTACAACATATGAATAGTACACCCCAAACTCCTGCTTCTCGACATGAGTGCGCAGCTACTTAAGCAGCAGTCTTGTTTCCAACAGTCTCCATCATGACAACCGCAGCATTGGTCTTCTCATCAACCTGGCTGATGATATCCTCTCCACCAAAGAGGTGGTCAACATCCTCCAACTCAAGACCCTTGGTTTCAGGGAAGAAGAGGAAGATAATAGGAACCCAGAGACTGTTCAGAACTGCAAAGATGATGTATGTCCTCCAGCCGATGTTATCAATGGAGATTGGAGTGATTTGAACAATCATCTAGACAAAAGTTAGCATAGCTCTATGTTTGAGAATTGAGAATTGAGTGACATACGTAGTTGAAGATCCAGTTGGCAGCAGTAGAGATAGACGAACCACGCTGTCGTAGCCGCAGAGGAAGGATCTCAGAGCTGTAACCTGTCAGTATTGGATAGTAAAATTTGGTACGGGCATTACGTACGGATAGACCCAGACTGTGGCCTGGAAACCAATGGTAAAGGCACCCTGGAAGACAAACAGCATAGCTGCAGCTGCAATACCCGCGGCATGTGCTGTAGCGGTGTTGTTTTCGACCTGGTAGATCAAACCTGCCTGTACGGCCATAGTAGCAGCCATGACGCTAATCATAGAGAGGAGCTTTATGAGTTAGCTTCAAGTATGAGGAGAGGATTTAGCTGTACCTACAAGAGGTCGTCGGCCAATGCGATCAATCAAGACCCAAGGAATGAAAGAGGCAACAAAGAACCATGTCTGGAGGAAACCGGACATGAGGGCTGACATGTGAGCAGAGAAACCGACACTCTTCTCAAAGAGAGTGCTTGAGTAGTCTTCATCTCATTAGTATGGTTCATTAACATCATAAATAAGGACTTGGACTTACAGATGATGGCGTTGATTCCTCCGAGTTGCTGTGCCCCCTGAAGAAAACAAGCCAAAAGAAGTCGCTTGCGAGACTTGATGCTATCTTCCTTGAGAAGATCCTTCCAGGAACCTGCACCGATGGATGTCTCATAGGCGACAGTCTGGGTGATGACACTATGAAGAACCTGAACCTCAGGATCATCAGTGGAAGTGCCCTGGATTCGAGCAAGAACTTTGAGGCACTCCTCAGGTCTGTCGTGTGCTGCCAACCAACGTGGTGTCTCGGGGATAACGAAAAGGAGACCCATGATAGCCAGAATAGGAACACACTGAAGGATGACAGGAACGCGCCAGGCATAGCTGCCGGTATGGGATGACAGGGCATAGTCGATCCAGTAAACAAGAAAGATACCGAAGTTCAGAGTCGAAAGCTGAGCACAGACAACTATATGATATCAGGAAGGTATTTCTTGTGATAGAGGACAGGAACTTACAGATACCACGGCTTGACTTGGGACTAAACTCGGCCTGCATGACAGGAACAGTAGAGTTGACAGTACCCATGCCAACGCCTGCAACAATACGGCCGACGATCATCATAGCCCGTGTATAAGAAGCGGCTTGTAAAACGGCACCGATGATCAAGAATACGCAACCGACGAAAACAGATCGTCGACGGCCGAGCCTCTCACCCCAGATAGAGGAGAAGACAGCACCAAAGAAGCATCCGACTTGTAATTGTAAGTGACTAATATGGTAAATAGACGCAGTGGAACTTACTCTCGTAAATGGCAACAATAACGCCGATCATGTCAGAATCGGGACTATTAAAAGTGTCCTTGAAAGCCGTAGTGTTGACAAGACCTCCCATGAGGCCATTGTCATAACCGATAAGCATAAAACCCAACGACGTCAAGACGCTGACGGTCAAGATTAGGCTCTGGCCCTGCAACTCCATGATGAACAATTGGTCGTGTAGCAAACAATGAAATAGAGAGTTTGATATGCCTTGTATCGTGGGGAACGAAAACCAAATTCAAAAAAGCAGAGACGGAGGATGGGTTAATAAAGGCCAACCCACATTCCCAAGCTTAATACGACTCTACTCCATGGGGACCCCATGTTTGCGGGGAAGAGGTTACTCTTTCTCCAGGATTCATTTAGTTGGAGCTAATTTCAATTGCCGTCGGTGTTTGAAAAAGGAGTTGCCGATGGTAAATGGCTTCGGAATAGCGGCAGAGCTAGGTTTACTAGGTTCTAGCTCCTCGCCCTTTATAAGACGAGCAAGTAAAGTCAATAACCAACACTCGCATGATTCGCATAAACAAGTTTGGAGCCATACAAGGATGACGCTTCGATTGCAGACGACAGACAATAACCTCAAAGGCCGATTGGCTTTGGTGACTGGTTCAAGGTGAGTTGGTATTTTGTTGGAGGTGTATTGTCAGCCAGGCTAACGATTTGTAGTGGCGGAATAGGTTCCGCTGTTGCGAGAGCTTTTGCTGCTCAAGGTTGTGATGTTGGTCTGCATTATTCTTCTAGTAAAGAAAAGGCAGACAAACTTGCACAAGAGCTGAGTGAGATATACCCATCTCAGCTTTTTGTGCCTGTACATGCCGATCTTTCACAAAGAGAGTCGACAAGAGCTTTGGTCTCAAGCTTGTTGAGCCAAGATGTTGTATCCTCTAAGCACAAGGCAGTATCTATTCTGGTAGCTAATGCTGGTCTGGGAAGACGGATCCGCGATGTCGCGGAGATTGGAGAGGATGATTGGGATGAGATGATGGAGGTCAACAGCCGAAGTCAGTTTGTCGTCACCAAAGCTTGTCTTGCTGGCATGAGACAGCAAGGTTGGGGTCGAGTTGTACTGGTTGGAAGTATTGCTGCTCGTGGAAGCGGACTGAACGGATGCCATTATGCAGCTTCAAAGGGTGCTCTGACGTGAGTGACACAGAAAGTCTCGGGTGATTACGCTGACAAGCCATAGTTCGATGGGGCAGAATTTGGCCACTTTGTTGGCACCTGAAGGTGTTACAGTCAACATTGTAAGTGCTTCGAGCGATGTATCTATCAAAGGTCTATGGAAACTAACGGTTTGTGTAGGTCTCACCAGCTATGATTGGCTCCACGGGCATGATCCCACCGCCCATCTCGGAGTAAGATCTTCCCATTATCCAATGTTAACTTGGCTAATATTTGGTTGTAGAACCTGGGATAAAGGATGTGATTTGGAAGAGCTGAAAAAGACCGACCCAGGTCTTGCCATTGCTGCATCTATTCCAGTGCATCGTCTAGGCTCGCCGAATGAGGTTTGTGAAGCGGTCATCATGTAAGTCGCGTTGAACGCACTAATTTTCATTGTCTAATACGTGCCATAGGTTGGCAAGAAATGGATACATGACCGGACAGGATATTCTTCTTAGCGGTGGTTTGAAATAAACCTTTATAGACTCTGATTAAAGGTTTACAGGCAACTGAATTAACTGTAAAATTAGCTAGAATAGATATTTCTGGCAGCATAATTCGTGATGAATAAAATCAAGGTGTTCCAACTGCAGATATATCTTCCTATTCCCGATCCCTCTTAATACCAGGTGGTTTAAAGCCGGGGCGACAAAGATTCACAAAGTATTTCCTCGGCTGACCCATTCCCCCGGAGAACCTCGCGCTTTAGCGTGATACGATCCAAAGGCCGGGGTTTTCAGCTTCAATAGCCATCACCAATAATTCTCAGCTTCCATGTCATCTTCTAGAATCTAGACCCCCTAGTCACGTTCTGTAGCGGAATATTCCGTCGTAGCTCAGTATCTTCAAGTCCTGTGACATCGGTGATTGTCCATAGCTCAAAGCTTAACCCAAGCCATACCAATCTAGGCCCCCTAGACCGATGTCGTCGTATGATTAGTTAACCAAGACCCTCATCATATTCAAATGCCGCGTTCCCCTCTCCTCTCGGTGTTTGAATCCTCCCACGCATGATACAATGACACCGCCGACGGGACCAGAGACCGAGAAGAGGGTTTCGAGAGCCTGCGTGAGCTGCAGATCTCGCAAGACCCGATGTGACCTGTAAGTCAAGGCAATTGCCGTCGCTGGCTAAGAAATCAATTGACGTGTGAGAAGCGATTCCAGTGGCGTGCCTGGAGACCCTCCGTGTCGGCGATGCATCGAGAAGAACCAAGAATGTATTCTCGCTACATCTCGACGCGGTGGTCGTCGTATCAAAGGCCAGCGTCTCGGTTATTCTAGATCAACAAATGATTCTCATCAAGCATCGCCAAGCGGACCAATCAACCGAATGAATCCGGCGCCAGCACAAGAATCTCGTGAACCAGACCAACATAGTGAATGGCTATCATCAAACCTTGGGTCACCTCTAGACCAACAATCCGAGGATGATGAAGAGCCTACAGGTGATGCGGTACGACTCAAAGGTCACTTCACATCCTCGGATCTTTTGAACCCGTCTGATGCTTTGGATTTGTTGGCTCATGTGGCTGATATGGAACCTGAGGGACATGCACAAACACAGGATGCAGAGGGTGATCCCGAAAATTCGACAAGGATGGCAAACATATCCCAGGGTGTTTGTGACTATCCACCTGTTACCTCTGGAGCATTGACGCTTTCTGAGGCATCCTTTCTCATCGAACAGTAAGCTCATCTATACATATACTTGATGCAGACTAACCTGGGAAAGCTACCATGACAACTTTCACATCTTCTTCCCCATCGCCTACAGCGCAGCCTTCGACTCTAGCCGTATACTAGAACTCATCGAACACGAACCATATCTCATCACAGCAATCCTCACCGTCGCCACAAAAGACGATCCCTCGTGGTCCAGGGCCCATAATGCCTGTGCGAGACACATGGAGACTCAAATCTCCAAGCTGATATACACTGGCTCTACTACGGTCGGTGCTGTCGAAGCTTTGCTGATACTCGCTGAATGGGCGCCGCAGCCACTCGAGGAGAATCTCATGATCGGATGTGGCAAAGAAGACCAGGGATCATGGATGCTTGTTGGCGTTGCTATTCGCCTTGCATACCTACAGAACCTTGAGCAGACTGGACTTGTGCAGAGAGTTGAAGGTGCGCCGGATCATCTCAGTAGAAAAAGGATAGCTTGGGCTGGTAAGCAATTTCATCATCGTCTGGCGCTCTTTGGTGACTTACTGGAAGGCAGCTTGCTATATGAGCGATCGTCAAGTTTCAATACGACTCGGAAAAGGATTCTGGTCTCGTGGACCAGGTCCATCCGTGAACCTTCGAGCTGCCGACTTTCCATATCTCCAGACCCAAAAGCTGGGTAACGATAACCTGGCCTTGCTCTTTCAAGCACATCTTGAAATTACTCAGTTATTCAGTAATGCACATGATATTTTATACTCATCAACAAGTCATAGAGAGCAGCTATACATAGGAGGAGAGTATGTGAGATACATTGTAAGTACAAGTCTCCGACATTTTATGGCATCTTATAACTAACTCTGTAGGACGACTTCTCCTCAGTTCTCCGCAGATGGAAACTCTCCTGGGGTGGCCTCAGCTTTATCCCCCGCGTCAAAGCATCTCTTATGTTATCATATGATTTTCTTCGTCTATATATCAACGCCTTTGCTTTTCAAGCAAACCTAAATCGCATTGTTCGACGATCAAAGAAGCGACCATCGGGTCCTTTATTCTCAGAACTCGCCGCTGCCCCAGATGCAAGGTTCATTTACGAGTCTATTGACGCAGCAAATTCCATCTTATGCACGCTCAACAGCTTCATAGATCCCACTGAAGCATTCAAGTACATGCCGCTCAAGTTTTATCTTTACGTTATCTATGCTGCAGTATTTCTGTTCAAGGTAAGCATTTCTTCACCTCACTGTCGGTGAGTCTGACAAGAATTATCTACAGGCCATTTTTGCTGGAGCTATCAAACCATCAGAAGCACGAGGTGTGCGCCGTGCCATCTACGAAACCATTTCTCGCCTACAGAAAACTTCGAATAATCAGCAAGGCCTCGGTCAGCGCTACGCTAGATCTCTGAGGCTTCTCTGGCTGAAGATGCTCGGAAAGTCAAGATCACGGAACCCCGAAGTTGAAGGACGATCAGACTCTTTGGCTTTGGCCAGCCACGGAGCTTTACAGTCACAAGCGGAATCAAGTGAAGGACATATGAACTCTGATCCGTTCAATAGCTTCTCATGGAAAGACCTTCATTCTTTGGGGGAGTTTATATCAAATGACGGGACCTCACTTTTCAATGATAATTTCATCATAAGTCCTGAACAGGACTCAGTACAAGGAGCGGAAGGGCCTGAACATTTCAGTGGGAACTTTTATTCTGGCTCTTTGGGTGAGATCGATATAATATTCTAATAAGCTATCCTCTACCGTACATATTCTAGGAAATATAATCAAAATTTTGTGGCATGGTGAACTGTTCGGCCTCGGCCATTGGGTTCACATCTCACATCACCAGCGGGAAATCTCTCCTATCCTCGCTCTTTTCGCTTTGTCCGGCTTATTGCGTGGCAAGGGATCCTAGTGCTTATTCTATCTGTTGTCACGACCCCCACTGAAGGCTCCTTCAACCCCTCCTCAACCTCATAGAGCCATTCTCGGTATAAAAAGGTTTGCATTGTCAGCTTATGGTAAAGCCTCGAGTTATCGACAGCTCAACAAACCAAATTTTTCAAAATGGCGACATCCCAAAGCAAAGACCTCCCCTTTTCCTCATACTTTTCTGCGTTCGCAGCAAATTATCTTCAGCAAACCGGAAGAAGCACATATCATGTCCTTGACTTGGCCTTCGATAGTCTCCAAGCCACAAAACCTATCACCAAAGACTCGGTGGTGCATGATAATGCTGCCGGCCCGGGAATAGCAGCCTTAGTTCTTGTTAACAGACTCGCGGCTGATGATGTCCCCCAGATTCTGGTGACGGATAATGTACCTCCAATGGTCCAAGCCGCTAAAGATTCTTTCACTTCGCTCCCACAGATCGAAACGAAGGTTCTTGACTCTCAGAATCTGGAGGGAATTCCCAACGATCACTTCACCCACAGCATCCTCAACTTTAGTGTTTACACCCTGGCCGACCCCGCCAAGGGCGTTAAGGAGATATACCGTACGCTCCAGCCTGGTGGCCTAGCCGTCATCTCCTGCTGGAAACGCTTTGGCGTTGGTGAGCTCATCCACGCTGCCCAAGCCATTGTCCGCCCAGACCTTGCACCTTTGAAAATTCCCCATCCTGAATTCTTTGAACCAGGTGTTCTGGAAAAGACAACAATTGAAGCTGGCTTTGACTCATCCAAGTTTAAACTTGTGGAAGATAGTATCATTGTTAGCGGACCTGAACTGGAAGATGGACTGAAGAAGTTTATGCTGGGGGACCTGATGCGTCCTGCTCGAGCGGGATATACTGATGAGGAGGAGAAGAGATGGCCAGAGGCTGTTGATGAGGTACTCAAGAAGGAAGTTGAATCTCATGGGGGAATCAAGTTTGAGAGCTGGGTTCTTCTAGCTCAGAAGTAGAGGGAACAGGTATCTAGTCACCCAACTTTAGCTTTTGAGAATTATCTGATCATGAAGAGCTATCATAGCCACCATTTCTCCATCACGAATATGATAGGTCGACTGAGGATATATCTTGACCATGCCTGATCGAATACCGTTCTCCCAAAGAGTATTAGGCCGGTATAAATCATTCTTCTCCTTAAGAATGGCAAGATGAGATTTGATACCTTCTATATCATCCTTCCTGACTATCCACCCAATAGTCAACGGAGACGAGCCTTTTAGGTTTGGCTTGCATTGGAATGCAAGTCTGGCATAAAAGAGATCATCCTTAGAGGGGAGAAACGTAAATGATTCTGAATCCCAGCTCTTTGACCCTGATGCTTCGAGAATTGTCAATGACATGGACTCCATAGCGGAACCGAGAACAATCGCAGACGGTCGGTTTCTTCCATATAGTGGGGAGTTGTGGCGGATGAAATGCTGAACATAGATATGCGTTGGCTTGATTGAGAGCGTACGTGTCGTTTCGACCTCGCGAACTAGTTGTTCTCCAGTGTTTATTCGAGCATATTGGCCACAACTATCCAACCGTCCAAGCCTGATGCCATACCATATATCTTTCCTTGGATTTGACTGGTGGGTGATGTCCAAAATGGCATAGAATTCATCGGATCCCGAATCATGCTCCACTAAGCGAACCTGCAAGTGCAAGCCTTTGTTCGTCATTTCATATGGTATGCCAACTTGCTTTGGTAATATACCACGACAATGATCGCTGTCAAAATTCCACGGTGAAGGAGCAAGAAGACCACTGAATGTTGGCGCTGGCGAAGTCGGTTCCGAGCGCCATGCGAATAGTGTGTGGTCTGGCTGTTTCTTGATGATCTCCTCTTGCAGTCGTATAAAGGCATGCTTGCCTTCGCCGTACAGGAGGGGCATATGAACGTCAAACATGCCCAGTAAGCAGTATGCCTGATCTTCTATGCGAGTTGTTCGTCGCCTTGCTGCCCATGACATTCTCGTGGCAGCTGAGAAGGATCCGAGATCGCCGATGTAAAGGACCTTCCTGGGAATGCCAGTGATCTGGGCCACTTGACTCGCCAGACTCATGCTCTCAAGCTCTTGAGGGTCTCCTTCTTCATCGGCGGTCGTATCCATACGGAAGAAACCGTTGACTAGATGCTCTCTGTATCGGTTCTTTGATATCTCTCCGATCATGGTCCAGTTTGCATCGAAGAACTGGCGAACTTGAGGAGCCAAGAGCTCTTGTAATGTCCAGCCCCGTGTAAACCAGCGCGATTTTCCGAGAGACTCATGCATTTGAACCGACCCTTCCTCGTAAACCACATCTTCAAGGTATATATAGCAGACAGCAGAATTTCGATACCAAGAGAACATGGAGTTGATGGCTTCTGAGAGTTCTGCGCTGCTCGACTTGTCAATGCAGCAGGTGTCGACCCAGCAGTAGTCGAGTCCGTCTTTCTGAGATTGCTTGGCGCATAATTCGATTTTTCTGTAACCCTTTTTGAGTCTCACGTCGGGTGAGTTGGTGAGCATCTCTTGAAAGAGGACCTCCTCGCTAGCTTGACCCCATGTATGCGATAAGATTGCATACTCGGGGATACTACTATAGAACTCTTCGAGTTTCAACGTCGAAACGTTGATGAGATACATATTGTCAATTGTTCTGGTGTGTATTGAAAAGTGAACTAGGAAACGTTGGGAGTCAGCTTGAGAAGCTGGGTTGCAAAAAATAGACGCATGGTCACTGTGGCTATGCAAGATGACTATTGGCTACAGCACTTATAAGCGAGCAGGGTGACTCTCCGCATCCAAGCTAGAAGGGATCAGGACATGACTACTACATAGAAAAGGAATAGCAAGTTCCCGTTACTAAGGTTATATCTGAGATACGATCCTAGATGGGTGGCCATCCCTGTCGTAGACATAGTGTCTTGGTCACTTCGAGCATGCAATTTTGCATATAAACAAGTCACAAAAGGATTGTGGACGGCTACAAATAGATACACCCTTAATCAGACTCAACCGCTTGTTAGAACTGCTGTTTTCGACTTCTCATCGCCTAGGTTCTCAGCATATCGTGGTTTTCCAAATTCAAGCGATACTCCGCGATGCATGGGCCTGGGGGTGCTACGATCGACGGCGTTCAAGTCATTTTAGAATAACAAAGTCGAGTTTTCTTATATAGCTTTATCTGGCTTTTCTTCAAAGAAGCATCACCAATAGAGACTAATGGACATTTCACGTTATCATGCTTGTTACAACATCGCGTATACGGCGGTAGTTCTTAGCGCACACAACTTAGGAGCGATACTCCGCGAGAGTGTGGAGATGGTCTGATGGATCTGCACCACACCCCATACATCTTGGACCTGATGATCAGACTCATCAGGCTAAACCGCTCGTTTTTTTCATCGATTGGTATAGCGAGATGGCCATACATGCGGAGTCAGAGTATAAGTTCTTGCATTAGCCCAAGCATCCTCGCTCTAGGCTTTTGAATTGTTTTTGAATTTCAAGGCTGCAGAGTTACCAAGATGCCTACTATTCAGAATCCCATCCTGTCTGGGTTCAACCCGGATCCTTCGATTATCAGAGTCGGTGCTGATTTCTATATAGCCACGTCGACATTCGAATGGTTTCCCGGCGTGCAGATTCATCATTCTTCTGATCTTGCAAACTGGAAACTCATCACTCGTCCCTTAGATCGCAAAAGCCTTTTAGATATGAGGGGAGATCCAGATAGTGGTGGAATCTGGGCACCTTGTCTTTCACACGACGGCCACAAGTTCTGGCTTGTGTACACAGACGTGAAGAGGAAGGATGGGACATTCTGGGACTTGAAGAACTTCATCACGTCCTCTGAGTCCATCCATGGTCCTTGGACAGACCCCATACATGCCAATTCTTCAGGTATCGATCCTTCACTATTCCACGACGATGACGGTAGAAAGTGGTTCGTCAATCAGAGGAGAGACCACCGTTTTCCAAACAGAGATCATTTCTGTGGCATCATGCTACAGGAGTTTGATCCAGAAGCTGGAAAGCTCATTGGTCCACAGAAGAAGATATTTGATGGGACTGAGATCGGTATCACAGAGGGGCCACATATTTATAAACGGAACGGGTGGTATTATCTTCTCACAGCGGAAGGTGGAACTTCATACGATCACTCATGCACTCTTGCTCGATCTCGAAGTATCTGGGGTCCTTACGAGCTACACCCGGACAAGTATATCCTTTCCTCAAGAGAGTCTCCGTCAGCAGAGCTTCAACGCGCAGGGCATGGTGATCTTGTTGAGACACCAGACGGAAGAACATATCTGGTTCATCTTCTCAGTCGACCGATAGCAGAGAATCGCCGGAGTGTTCTTGGACGTGAGACAGCCATTCAGGAAGCATTTTGGAAAGATGATGACTGGCTATATGTGAAGAATGGCCCAGTTCCTTCGACACTGGTCGATGTGCCGGGTACACGAAATGAAGATGACCACTGGCGAGAGGTTCGATACACTTTCGGCAATTGTTTGCCCATCGATTTTCAGTGGCTTCGCACGCCAGAGCCAGAGAAAATCTTCTCTACAGATGGACGACTGGTTCTTTACGGACGTGATGCTATCGGTTCCTGGTTCGAACAAGCCCTTGTGGCTCGTCGCCAAACTCATTTCTCCTACAACGCGGAGACGGTTATCGACTTCAAGCCTGAAAACGAGCGCGAGTTTGCAGGTCTCACTGCTTATTACAGCCGTTTCAACTTTTTCTATCTTCACATCACAGCTGGTGAAGATGGGGAAAGACTCTTGTCCATCATGAGCTCGGAAGAATCGTGGCCTACAGGGTCACTCCAAATCCACCATCTTGATCCAATTAACCTCCCACCAACTGGAAAAGTCAAATTGGCGCTCACTATCAGGGAGGCAGAGTTACAGTTCTATTACTCTATTGGAGATAAGCCACTTGAGAAGTATGGACCCGCCTTGGACGCTTCTCAACTTTCAGACGAGTGCAGCTGTGGTCCCCGAGGTTCTGGGGGTTCTTTCACTGGTGCATTTGTTGGTATGGCTTGTTCGGATTTGAACGGGAATGGCAAGTCGGCAGAGTTCGACTATTTTGTGTATCGTCCTGTCAAGGCATAAGACATAAGAAGAGGGCATTTCAATGGTGAGCTTGAAATTGATAGTCACGTTGGCTGTTGTAGACATGTTCAACCGGTTCACGAACATTTAACTTGCTGAAGCATATATCGAATGACGCAACCTATCAAACTGCCGAAAGTAACCTTCATCTTGTGTTTCGTCTCATCTCTCTCAATTAGTGAATTCTAAACTCTAGGTGCATAAACTCAAACGTAAACGGATTTCTCCGCGGAGCTCCCGGCCTCCGTTTCGGAGCAATTGATCACCGCGGTCGAAGCCGTTACTCAACAGAGCAACTAGTCTCGATCAAGCTCATTGCGGCGCGTCCCACGCACTATCTGAAGGGTGTCAGCCTTATCGGCATTCCGCAGCACACGAATTCAATACGCGCGTTGAAGGACAAGCCTCACTCGCTCTTTGCGATTGGCGAACCAACGAGTGGTGAAGGGGCGGATAAGCCGGAATCGGAATATTGGGCGAGCTAAGCCACGGCGACTACCCTAACATCGAGGCTGGCTACATAGATGATCATGCTGATCGGTCGAGACAGCGACTCCAAAAATAACGGTATTGTCTTATATAAAGTCTCAGTCTTCAATGAAGAAGACGATAATTCAAATAGATCATTCCATTGTATTCGTCACTCCTACTTCGTCATTGGCATCACCGCTTCCCTTCTGATTATCTATCTCAGAATAACCCTGCTCAAATCTGACTTTGCACCATGTCGATCATCATGAACCATATCAAGAGCTTCCTATCAGGAAACTTAGTGACAAACTCGCCGAACCAATACTACTCAACATCTGAAAAGAACGCAAACTCCTACCAATCACAAACTACATCACACAATGATCCAATTCCTCCACCGCCATACTCTTCAGGACCTACCTGTGATCAACACACGCCGAAGCCAGTGATCCTAGAATTCCAGCGACCCTCGCAACAAGGCTACCGGGTATCTCGGCCAGAGGGCCGGAATGGCCAACGACTTCTATATCGTCATGATTGAAACATTCTTCTGTCGCTAGAAGAAATGATGTCCTACCAACTGTTTTCTTATCCCCTGAGGGTTCAAAGCTCTCTCAAGATGGCTTCCAGACTCTCTGCGAATATCATGCATCTATAGCGAAATGCCCCGCCCGCTGTGGGTACTGCTTCAGGCATCATCATCACTGAAACGGCGGAAAGACAGTGGGGTCCAGGGCCAACATGAAAACGGAAGGGAAAATCTGAAACTTGAAGGAATAGACAATCTCAATCTCGTTCCAGGATTGATCGGCATATAGGGTCGATGCTACAGGGTGCGGGACCCAACAAGGTTATAAATTAGAGTGCAACTGTAACGTCGAAACAGGGCTGAAGTTTCGTATCAATTGAACTCTCGTCATACTCGCCCACTTTTTAAAATGGTTCTTTTTTTCTTGGAGAGAGAATCTCTTTGGCTCAAACGCTATCATCACGTGAAATAAAAATAAAAAAGACCCTGTACCTGCAACGGCTGCACTAGAAAAAACGCCAACGGGCGTGCTAAGGGCGCCATGGCACGCTGACAAGACTGCTGCGCAGCGAATCTTAGAGCTTACATCAGATCTGAAATTGGACGAGTGGGGTATTGTCCGCCATCCCCCTTACTACGTAGCGTACTATCGATTTCTCTCCCTGATCAAGTTTAACACGCAACCCCTATCTTTATCTATATTTACCTGGGGAGATCCTTACTTGACACAATGTTTTAAGTCTCCTCTTCTGAATCTGGGTCGCTCGTTTCTTGCATCATTCATTCGCTTCGTGTAGAAAAAAGATGGCCATCGCTGTCATGTCGGAAAAAGCGTCGCCATACCGCCGAACGGCCATGGTGGCTGCATGCGTGTTGGTCTTTTTTATCCTTTTTGAGACTTATTATCTCTATTCAGATGCCGTGGGTTCCGGCCTCGCCCTCATTTGCTGCCTCGTAAACTGACACTTCCGCAGTGGACACCTACACATGGGTTATCATACGGATCCAAATCGACCGGGGCTTCACCCTCGGCCCATGCGCCCTCGAAGCCCAAGAAGAAGGTCGTTAAGACGTCGCAGCTGCATTTCCTGCTGCCCGCCTCGAACCCGAATGATATGTTCTGCGCCATCGTCACCTCGGCCCTTGTTAACCGATATCCCGCTCCGTACATGGTAGGCTGGAAGGGCGAGGGCAAATACAACGCTTCTGCTGCGCACACAGCTAAGCTGTACTCAATCAAAAAGTACCTCGACGAACTCCCCCAGGGCGGCGACGATGACGACCTCGTCTTCTTCGGCGATGGATACGATGTTATGGCCCAGCTGCCCGTCGAGGTTGTGATTGAGCGCTACTTTAAGGTTGTCGCTGATGCCGACCGCCGGTTGGCTGACCGTTTTGGCATAACCGTTGAAGAAGCCCACAAACGCGGGCTGAAGCAAACTCTATTCTGGGGTGCCGACAAGATGTGTTGGCCAGCCCTAAACGAGGCGCAGTGCACCAAGATCCCCGGATCGCATCTCCCTCGCAATGTCTATGGCCCCAAGACCGGCGGCGGTGATGTCACATATCGCGACGCCAAGTACTTCAATTCAGGAAGCGTCATTGGACCTGTCGGGGATTTGCGCAACTTTATCAACGCTGGTATTGCCAGTTTGGAGGAGACTTTCGACCCCAACTTTAAATACAAGACGTCGGACCAGATCTACCTCGCCAGACTTTATGCACGCCAGGAGCTCTCGCGCGCTGAGCAGATTGAGAATGAGTACATGATGGCCAGCCTTGGCGACAACGCCACCGCTATCGAAACGAAGAACATCACCGAGTACCATGCCGCCATCGATTTTGAGTCGGATTTCGTGCAGACCGGATGTTTCGCCCATAGATGGATGAACAAGCTCAACTACAACAACTCGGACAACACGGCGACCATGTCCAAAGATGTCTACGACGTGGGCAAGAACTTCAAGCCCTATCGCATCCAGATGCCAGCGAATGTCTACCGATCTCTCATCAAGGTCTTCAAATCTCTGCCCGCCGAGCTGGCCACAATGTCCGCCCGTGACTGGGTAGGCAGCTTAGATCTCGACACAAACGTCGCTACACGCAGCATTTTCGGTTTCTACCACGCCACATGCAGTAAGCGAAACCTCATCTCTGACTTCAAGAAGTACTGGTTCCACCCCTACGCCGTTCCCCTGCTGCAGGCTGGCTTCAAAGCTACCAGGCAAGATGCGCCCATTACTGAGAAGCTCATTGACGGACGCAAGTGGGTTTACAAGACAGTATACCCAGACTCAGGAGCACCAGAGGATCAGCTTGGAGGTGTCTTGACAGACTTCAAGAACGAGACATACATTCCTTTCTCGACCCTATGCGGCGATTATTTAGACATTCTTGAGCCTCGACACTAAAATATGAAATTGTAATGAGGTTGGTTAACGGAGTAAAGGTGTATTGGCATAAAGGATCGGGGCAAATTGGGATTACCTACTGTATAACACTACACAGTTTCAATGCTTTTTTTTATATCTGAGCGGAATCAGGGGAATATGGTTAAGAATATACCACTAGTGGCTTAAACAATCCTCCATAACGTGTCTCGTGCCTCAACATTCGCCATATGCCTATAAGTGCATACAAGTGGGTGACTCTTCAACATACCTGTCCCCTGATCAGGTAGCTTTACATCTCTCTAGGAGGTCTATCGCTGGGCGCTGCTTTAAACCTTGCAATCTCCCCTATTTTTATTATTATTATTAATTTTTTTTAATTTTTTTTTTTTTAAAAAAAAAAGTTCAAGTCAAAGCGAATTGTCTAACTACTGGAGCGGATGTCTGATCTCCGAACTTGGCCTTGTTATCCAGCTCATCGGCAGACGTCTGCGACGGCTTGCGCTTCAGTCTGGAAGCTATGATGCAACAGCTCGGTCATAAAGGTTTGCAAATATCATAAAGCCTATATGATATATTCTATAGGAGATGCGGGGGCGGATACGAAAACCCCAGCAAGAGGGGAGGCTGTTGGAATATAGGTAGCATTGTGACAAACCCACGCAATCCGTTCATACAGGATTAAAGGACCAGCAAGGCTATTACAGACCAGACGGTGGAATATGGCCATAGTACAAGCTAAACGTCGTTTTATTGGAGTAACTACAGATAGGTAGCTTCCATTATCAATCGGGGAGGGAGTGAGTACAGGCCAACTACTAGAGCTGCCCCGGAACCGGAACCGGAACAGGGACCGGGAGTGGGGTGCGGACGGAGCGGACAAGGGCCGCTCGAGTCCGCTCATGTCACTTGCTGTCCGCCCTGAGGCAAGCAAAACACCGGCGCTATAATTTTAAAGCTTTGCCTTCATTCTTAATAAAAATACCAAATTACGAATCACTGGCTCGGGCTCTCTGTTGTCCCCCTCCCGACCCTCATACCCGCTCCGAATCAAGAGGCTGCTTGAACCAGGTGCTCGTCGCCCTTCAAGACGCCCTTGTCCTGCAGATCCTTCTTCAAGTCTGCCGGCGCGTCCTTGTTTGTTTCAACCACATACTTCCCCTCTTTCTTCTCACACACCCATGTCCAAGCGCCGAATTTATCGCAGAGAGCTTTGTAGAACTCTTCTTCATTCTTTACCAGCTCTTGGGGGATCTTGTGGGTCGTGAAGGGAAGCGTGCGGCTAAAGGTTGTTTCGTATTCGGGAGCCATGGCGATGGTGTTTGTTTTCAGTTTGATGGTTTAGTGGTTTAGTGGTTTGGTTAAGATTGGTAAGGTAGAAGGTAGTATATATACAGTCAATGCGATATGTATACTCAATTCAAGACGCACTGAATCTCTCGTCTACCAGACTCGACATATGATCAAGATGCAGTCGTTGGTGGCTACCAATATCTTCACTGCATGCCTTTATAGTGATCAATTTCGCGAACCACGGATGTGCACTGCTGAATCAAGCGGCTTCATTCAAGTAAATAAATGCCTTGATTCTCACTATCAACAGAGCTAGTCTTGCTTGATAACCCCCTTCTCTTGCAGGGCTTTCTTCAGGTCTATCGAGTTACCATCGTTTGTTTCGACTGTGATCATTTCCTCTGCTGCGTCGTAGCGATTGACGAATCTAAAGTCCCAGGCTCCAAATATTTCAATAATTGCTTTATCAAGCTCGGTATCATCTTTCATCAACTTCCTTGGAATATCGTGATTATAAATTGGAAGTTTGGGGTCAAAGGGTTTTTTGTATTCGAGTTTCATGATGAGACTTCTTTTCCGGTTTCGCGGGAGACACTTGTTCCCCTATTGGGTAGCCGAGGTGCAACGCCTCTGCGGTCCTTTTTATATCTGAAATTGGCCTTCAATAGACCGTGATTAACCATTGCAAGTTGCTTCGTTCACCACTAAATCATCAAGGGCTAGAGTGATCAAGTCCAACGGCTAGATCTGTGAATGCCAACAGTGCTTCACACAATCACCCCCATATCAACCACAGCTAATCGTTCACGAAAAAGAATTGGGGAGTCGGAGGTTGGTTCCTCCGTCATTCGAGAACGATGATGCACACGATAACCAGATCAAGTTTATTACGCCGGCTCCGGGCCCACACTCGGAGCGGCAGAGCGGACAATTATGGGGCCAGGAGCGGCATCCGCTACCGACAACTTCAATAACGACGTGATCATCGATGGCGACAGCAAGAGACTCTGTTAATGCTGATAAAGCAGAGCTGCAGATTTACATCGCAGATATGTAGTCGCTGTCGTGAGATGGGTATATAAGGAGGTCTTGCCTTGATGTAGACAGCACTCATCAACCTCACTCAGCAACTTAACTTTCTGCTCACTTAACTCCGACTGCCTATCGTTGTACTTCAATTCTTTATCACAGCTTCAACAATGTCTTCAAAGCTCATCGTTGTTCTCGGAGCCACAGGAAACCAAGGCGGTTCCGTCGCTAAAGTCTTCCTCTCCGAACCAGGCTGGAGAGTCCGCGCCCTCACCCGCAACACCTCCAGCGCCAAAGCCAAAGCTTTATCCTCCAAGGGCGCTGAAGTCATCCAAGCCGATCTCGACGACCCTTCTTCTTTGGAGGCAGCATTTGAAGGTGCCCACGCCATCTTCGCTGTCAGCGACTTTTGGGGTCTCTACTATAACGAGTCCAACAGATCCAAGACTAAGCCTGGTCAGGCCCTCAATGACTGGGCCGCTCAGCATGAAGAACAGCAGCTGAAGAATGCCATTGACATTGCTGCTAAAGTCCCCACGCTTCAGCGCTTTATTCTCTCGTCCCTGTCTCATTCGGAGAAGTGGTCAAAGGGCAAATACACTCATGTTTACCACTTTGACGGCAAGGCTCGTGCGACGGAGTATGCTCAAAAGGAGCAGCCTGATCTGTGGGCCAAGACAAGCGTATACCAAGCTGGACTGTTTCTAAGCAACTTCGTTCTCTTGCCGCCGAACCAGCCTTTCAAGGTCAGTTCATGCTTTATTCACAATATGTGAACCTGTGGCTAATGTATGTCTAGAACGCCGATGGAGTCGCCCAGTTCGTCTCAACTCTTGATGTCGACACAAAGTTCCCCTACATTGCTCCTGAAGAGGATACCGGCCCCTTTGTCAAGGCCCTCATTACCAGTGAGCCTGCAGGCCACAACCTTATTGCCTACAGAGAGTGGCTATCCGCAAATGACATCGCTGCTGCCTTCACAAAGGCTACTGGTATCCCGTCCAAGGCCATCAAGGACGACGGTGCTATACCCCCCGGCATGTCCGATGAGTTGTTGGGCGAGATGATTGACTGTTTTTCGTACTTTAATGAGTTTGGCTACGAGGGTCGAGATGACCCTACTGTGGTTCATCCTCGCCATGTGAGTTTACAAGCCTCTTTCTTCCCAAGCAATCACTGACACAAGTTTAGCTCAAGTCTGCACCCAAGCTTAGCACTGCTGAGGAATACTTCAAGAAGCAGGACTGGTCCAAGGTCTTTGGGTCCTAAGATAGGTTCTTGAAATGTGTTGCCCAAATGCTACTGTGGTCATCACAGAAGATGGAGCGTGGATACGGTTGATGCAAAGATGTTCTTGTTGCCTATGCTGTATCACCTAGCCCTAGTTTAAACCACTCCTCTTTCACTAATTTCACTTTATCTGTTCTTATATACAAGGTCGGTTAGCTATATGCCCCGCTGCGTATATTCATTGATAGAGTTATAACTTTAGGCTAATATGATTTTGTCCACTGATTTATATAAAAGTGAACCTAAATTCTTCATAGAATCCTGCCTTTATCCTGCGTTCATCCAACTCTGCACGCAGACTCCCCTCACAAACAGAAGGGTCAGAAGGGAAATTCGGGTAGAGAAACGTACTATAATAGTTACCTAGAGATTAGCTTGGATCGAATTATGTATCCACCTGGACCCCTTCTCGTACATTGTAGCCACCTCACATCACTTCCTTAGAGCATACCGCTACAATCACTCCCTACCTCCGGTCGCTTCCTGGATGATCCGCCATCTTTCTTCGGAACCAGCTCTTCCTAAGTGGCAATCTTCTTCAGTTTGTCAAATCGTGGGGTTCCGAAGCCAGTAGCGGGATCCCATCCTTTGACGGCATCCCATCCCGCATTGGGAATTTCGGGAGAAGGAAATCCTTCCAGGCTGGCACCGGGGCAGCCTGAGGTCTTTCCTTCCACGATACTAGAGCCTTGGTTAACGATTGTTCAATGGTGCCAACTAGTAGGATCTTACTCGGTAAATCCTGCTTGGCCAGTTTTGTATAGCCAGGGGTTAAGGAATCCCATCGCTGACTTGCCCTTCTTGAATCTCTCGTTGTTGAGCAAAGCAATGATCGCACCGACTGTAGGAGCTGCCGCGCTGTGTCACTTTTGTCAGCTATGTTGCATACGCACAAACACTCAACTTACCTGGTTCCACCTGCAGTGAACTGTTGGCCATTGACCATAACCTGATGGCCACTTGCGAGAGCAGAGACATCTGGGAATGCTCTTCCATCCTTGTTAATATAATTCTTCCATTGCTTCCACTTCTTCTCGTTCTTCTTCAAATAGTCATTCACAACTTTGTCCTGGTACGCAGGGCGGGAGAAGAGATCTGAGAAGCCGCCGCCACCGGATTGATCATACTCAGTATCCGACCAAGCCCTCTCGGGGCCGTTGCTCTCTGTGCCACCAACGGACGTTACATAAGGGCAGACGCTGGGCCAGGTCGGGAGGAACTTGGTTGTGTTCTTCCCGTCATTTGACTGGCACGAGACACCAACGCCGAAATTGCCAGCTGCAACTAGGATCGAGACACCACGTGTGCCGATCTGACCAAACTTGTTGCAAACCTGTCGGGCATACTGCTTGGGGATATGTTGCTCGTAGTTACCCCACGAGATGGAGACTACTTGTGGAAGCTTCTTGTCTGGCAGGTTCAAGAGATACTCCACCAATTCGAGCCAGTTCTCAATAGATCGAGTGAAGTCTCCGGGTACCTTGAGCAAGCTGTGATATCAGTCAGTAGTGCCTTTTTAGATGGCTAAAAAGATACTCACTCCAAGTCTGGGTTAAATTCGTAATTGAAGCCTCCAACAGCAAGGTGTTCTACTGGAACTTGGTGGGCCAAGGAGATGGCATACTGGGTGTTCAAGTTTCCCTCGTTGCTCCGAATTCTGGCACTCTGGGGGTTTTCTCCACCTGCTGCAGATGCGTTGCGGAAAGTGACGCCCTCAAGATCAGGAGCGAAGCGTCGGAAGAACTCCTGAAGTTGTGCGTTTTGAGCAGTCATCTAACGTTCATCAGTAAAGAGCTTACCAGGATGCCAAGTGTACCTACGTTGAGAAAGCTGACAACTGTGAATAATGAGCCCTTCTCCGCCTCGGGATAGTTCTTTGGTATCTTGTAGATCTCTCGAATGCAGGCAGGCGTTAGTTCCGTCTTGCACTTTTCCAAGTTGATGGGTCCCGGGCCGCCATTATTACCGTCCTTTGGTGGCTTCTTTCCGTTCTTGTCTCGCTTCGTGAGTCTAAGTCTGGAATCTTCAACAATCCCGGCTTCATCGAAGACGGGAAAGAATGTGGTGGGCTGGATAGTTGCAATATGGTGGACTATCTCATGAGGAACTGAGTACTCTCTGGTTCTGACAATTCGTTCATCGTCGCGAGCAAAGACAGAGAAGCGGGTGCTCAACATGCCTTCGGCTTGACCGACAGTCATGCGTACATGGAGCCATTCGCCCTCGTCACGGACATGATGTTCAGGGATTCCGGAATCTGTAAGCCAACGCTTGACGGATTCGGTAGCTTCATCAGATGGGTTGAGAAGGGCTTTGGCAGATTCTCGAGAGAGATATTTGCCGTAATTGGGATGGTCAGGATCTGAGACTCCACAGAGAGTAGTATCAAGTAACTGGCTATCTTCAGGCTGGAGGCCAATGGAGAAGTCAATGATCTGATCGGGGTCTGGTGAGTCGGATTCCTGCCAGTCGGCAGGGGTCTCATCCAGAGATTCGAGGACGATTGGACTTGCCAGAACAGAGGTGGCACTGAGGAGTAGGCCCCAGGCCTTGAGAGAAGTAGCCACCAACATGGCGACAGAAATTTTATTGTAAAGAGATGTCGATATGGAGATTTCAGGTTTGCTCGTTAAGTTGAGGTTGAGAGCTTGCCGATATGCTCACTTATCGAAGGGAATTGGCTGTCTTTATATGGGAGGTTTGAATATCATATTGTGACATCAAAAGTAAGATATCAATCATATATCACCGCTTTAATTATGAGGATGTTGGTGTTGGGGTTGTGGCTATTCTTCCTGTTCCCATTCTGGAGGTGGGCGCTGAAGAACAATACTAAGCCACTTCATATTGTTCATGGCAGGTACCACCAACCAGCACCAACACAGTCCTTCCCAGAGCCGTTCCGGCAGAGCGGGTCCTGGATGTTCCTCCTTCCTAAACAGCTCTTTAATATATAAAAGGGTGCTTCCCTTTCTTCATGCTGGATATCATTTGCCATATCTGGAAGCACGGAGCTTGAGGCGTTAACAACCCTCAGCCATGCCATGCCATGTACTCTAGAAGGACGGGAGAAGCATGCACAACAGACAAACATTGAGACATTCAAAGATTTTCCTACGCTCGTAAATTTGCATCTCCAGTTAAAAGATAACGGCTTCGAGCTTGGAAGTCTCGTCAGGTCGTATCCAAAATTGTGCGAACATGTGGACAAACCTGACCTCATGTCTTTCAATCCTTGCATGAGGTGCTCACAGGCAACACAATGTGGTCGTTGCGCCTCTCCTTGCGTTGCTCTGTTCAAATACTGCCCAAGCTCTACCTTCAAGTCAACAATTTGTTGTCTTCCAGCTTGAAGAAGACCATTAGTTGGCCGACGTTTCACCTGTTGGTTCTTAGATGCTAATATTTGCTTGGCAAGGGGTCGGGGCGTCGCTCGTCTATATCCTGCGGGAATGGTTGCATGCTTTCGTCAAAGCCAAATCAATAGCTGGAGGCAAATAGCAATGATGCCGCCTAAATATTGGAATGCGCTGGATGATCACTTTTAGAGCCAACGGTGTCTGAGGCAAGGAAACCACCTGCGGGCCGCATCGGGAGTCGCCAGGCCAAACGTTTCGAGGACGCATGAAGCATAGCAGATCGTATCCAATATCAGAAGCTATTGGGAGGCTAGGCATGCATTTATCGGACTGGCCGGCTTTCTCCTGAGAAGTTCTTGAAACGGCGCAACGCACGATGGGCATTCCATGAGCACCACCAACGGTCGGTGTTAAAGCTTGGCAAGCATTGGAACTCGGAGAGCATTTAGACCTTTGTCAAATGTCAGCTGACTAAAGATCGTCAACGTGAAAGTCGTTTCTAGTGGTCAGGATGTGAAACCTTGTTAGTGTGCATCGAAGCACAGCTTCAAACTTTGAGCAAGCAAGCTGCATCAGGGCAACATCTCAGGAAAGGAAGCTCGAATCGACGGAACGAGCTTCGCCTTGACTGACAATTGAATTTCGACATGAGCCGACATTTGTGGATTCTTATTGGGGAAGCGAGGTTGTGAAATGCAAGACTTCATTGTCAAACTTTTGGTTTGTATCTAGGTTCTTCGTGCCTTCATTCGGAGGAGGCGTGCAATGAATACACTGTAGGATGAAAGTAAGCTTGTGACTTTGCTCTCTTATTTATGTCTGCTGATGCAAATAGATGAGTGACACGTCTCAGCGCTTCACAGAAAGTTTCTTCTGGTATCGTCACGCAATTCACTTCTGGGGCATCAATTCACAAAGCGTATACAGCCTCAGGCCTTTACACGAAGCTTTTCTGCCTGCACCCTCGCTCTCAGTGGAGTGCTCCTCCCCACCGTGAATCAACAGGCAACACTCTCAGCCTGCTGGATCCCGATTTTTCATTGGCTCAAATTCTGCCACTCTTCAGATCACTCGCCTCTTCACCGCCTTCAGAGTCAGTATATAATCTCGCCCTGCCCCTCCAAGCTTCGCTTTTCCTTTCTTCTTTTCTCCTTAGCTCTCTTTGCCTTTTGGCTTAGATCAAGTGTAGTATCTGTTCTTTTCAGTTTAATCTCTGAAAGATGTCTAAGGACATCAATCGTGATTATTCCTATTTTTGAAACTCGGGTGGTCTCCGCTGTGCTTGCACATGATTCCGCCCACAGTGTCCCTGGTATTACACTGCCTCCAGGTGACGCGAATGCACTTCAGCTCCTTGTTTTTCGTTGCTTGCTCGGGCTTGCCTGGGCAGTGAGGAAGAACTCCATCCGTCTTCGTAATCTAGGTGTGTTGTGATGTGTGACTGTCAAGGACAACCAAATGATTGTACCCAAAATAAAGATGCGCTTTCGCACCTCCATTTCTTTGCTGTAGATTCTTTCGTGATCATCGCAACCTAGTGCTAGGCAAATACCTATCGCCCGTCATCTGAATAAACAAACGACTAGCGTAGCTCCGACCATCATCTTCTCCAGAGCCTCATCCTCATCCGCAGAGCCTCATTCACCCTCCCTCAAACCGCCATCATGTCCTCCCACACTCCTCTCCTCGATCCCTCCATCTTCTCTCACCTCCAAGAGAAGCTCGATGAAGAGACCGCCGTTCGTGATAACCTCACCCAGATTATCCAGCGTCTCGAGCGCGCCGTTGCTACCGCTCAAGGTCTTCTCTCTCGCGTTCATTCTACGCCCCGCGCTCGCTGTCAGTTTTTTCTATGTCCCCATTTCGTGATGCGCAAAGCTGATTAAAGGAAATGCAGACCCTGCACTTGTGTCACAGGTTGAGGATGCTATCGAGGAAGAGGTCACTATTGTGAAGGAGCTGAATGAGGTGGCCAGCAAGCACCCATACTACAAGTACGTCCTCGCCGCCATGTCAAAGGGCGCCAAAATCTGATTCGGCGATAGATACAACAGCAAGTGGGCGAGAACCATTCAAAATGCTATCGGCACCGCTGTCTACACTGCCTGGCTCGGCGGTCTAGGCTCTGACTCCCAGCCTGCTTCTCTCGGTCGCCTTCTCACTCTCGAGCAAGTTGGCGAGGTCTTCCAGGGTTCGCGAGCCATCTCCAAAAAAATATCTAGAAACCTTGACGCTAACATACTCCCAGTCCCCACAAACCTCAAGGACCGCGATGCCTTCCACTTCACCATCGAGGAGTATCTCCTATCTCTGACGGACCTCACCAACGAGCTTGCCCGTCTGGCCCCCAACGCTGTCACCCTCGGAGACTTTGAGCTTCCTCTCGTCATTAGCGGGTTCATCAAGGATCTCTTCGCCGGGTTCCAGCTTCTCAACCTCAAGAACGATATTCTCCGCAAGCGAGCTGATGCTGTCAAGTATGACGTCAAGAGAGTCGAGGATGTTGTCTATGACCTGAGCCTGCGTGGGCTGGTCAAAAGGGCTGGCGAGGGTGACACAGAGATGGCTGCTGCCGAGTAGGTCGTTTATATAGGTAAGATATCCGACATCTAAAAGTTGAAAGCATAAATCAATGATTAGAACTGGCCGCAGTTATCAGGCCCATTCATGTACAGTTCGCTTTGAAATCACAGTTATGTAAACGACGTGAAATACGAAATTGTTTTTATTCTCCTTGTAATGGCACACATCACACGCTCGTGCAAATAGCGTTAGGAATTCAATATCTTGATCCCCTATTGGCCTTGGCTGACGCGAATTTTTTGGTTACATTAAAAATACACCACGGTATACCCCATTTCTAAACTCCAAGTCAGGTTCAATATAACAAACAAGCTTTATATAGCTCATCGTTAGTCGTGTCGGAATGTACACTTGTCTCCTCTAGCACACTTGCCCTGCTGCCAGAATGTACAAGGCTTGGTGCCAATGAGTGCTTTGTTAGCAGGCTTGTGTGGTGGTAGAGTAGGCTTCTTTTTCCTTCCATCTTTTCCATCGCGGTCTCCTCTGCCTCCGTGATGATCATCGCGGTCGCGGTCATACGTCCGTTCACGGTCCCAACCTCGATCTTGGTCTCTATCTCGGCTGTATGCTCTGTCTCTATCCCATTCTCGCTCCGCTGCGGGCGGTGGAGGCGGAGGCGGGACTTGCTGCCCTTGTGCCATTTGGCTGAGCATCATGTACTGCTGGTATGATGGATCGTTGGGATTGAGATATGAAGCGACATTTGAGGTCGCGGTCGAGGCTTGGCCTGAAGTCTGCGACGGCTGGTTGATAGCGGCTAGGATAGACTGGAGCTGGGTATCAGGAATTTGCGGCGGCTGCTGTGGAGGTACAGTTGTCGTCTGGGGCTGGGGCTGAATTTGTTGCAACAAAGCCATGTAAGGGCCATAAGCCTGTTGTTGCTGGGCATAATAGGCCGCCCAGTCCTGAGGATTGGCTGGGGCTTGACCAGACGAAGCACCGACAGCTGCTGCTTGCAAAACGTTGGCCTCCGCTTCTGCACGAGCACGCTCTTCGTCTGCCCTTTTCTGTCGAGATGCCAGTTCTTTGTTGTGCCCTATTTGCCACTCGCGGACCTTCTCTTGGTCATGGAGAATCCATTCTGGAGGCGAATTGCTGGGAAATGGCATGCCTGAGAGAGACTTGGCCACACCTTCAATGGCACCTCCGCAAAGGCGGGTAGGCATGTCGGAGTAATGAAAGGCACGCCAGGCATCGTTCGTGATCGGGTTAGAGTCTCGCCAGCTCTTGACCTTGTCGGATTTGAGCAGCGCAATGACCTGTTGCAATACGGCACGGCCAGCGATAAGAGGTAGAGTATCATTAGTCAGGGCCGAATGGTGCTGTGAGTGAGAGGCATGTTGAGGGGGTGTGCGGGGCGCCGAAGAGGCGCCTCGGAGGTTGCCCAGAATCGAATCGAGACGAGTTCCTGGATTGTTCTTCATCTCGATGCGTTGTAGGGCTGTGTAGAGTGCTCCATCAGATCCCATTTGCTGCTCATCGCGCCATCGAAGCTGGATCTCTTGGAACTTTGAATCATCGGGCAGATATTGAGTCTTCTGTTGATCAGTTCCAGCAGCCTCGGGCATGGGTGACTTGGGCGAGGGCGGTATGTCATCGGGGTCAGCATAGATGGCCATAAGCTCCCGTTGCTCCCTATCCGCAATGCGCTGCTGTTCGTCTGTTGTAAAGGTGACATTTCCGCCTCGGGTAACAAAGTTCTTGTTTCGGACGTCTGTTGGTAGCCTAGAGAAGTCGATTGCGACAGGTCCCATCCAAGGTTGATAAGGAACGTCTTCGTCATCCTCTTCTTCCTCTACGTTCGCACGCTGTTTGAGTACCATTCCTTCAGATCGGTCGTCGGCAGCATCTCGGGTCATGTTCGACTCTCGTCCTTCGTCCTCAGCTTCTTCCTTCTGGAAGATCCTAATCTGAACAAGCTCGGTTTCAGGCTTCCAGCTGACTCGAAGCTTACGGCGAGCCTCTTTCCGGAGACGCTTGGCCTTCTCTTCAGGTGATTCGGAGGTTTCAGGCCCATTTGTCTCCTTCGGCGCAACAGGCGCCTCGGTTTTTGGTGCGTTGATCGAGTCCAAGAGCGAAGCAATGCCGGACAGGGCGCTGGCTGAGCTTGAGGTCGGAGCGGTAGTGGTCCCATTTCGAGGTACCGGTGGTTTCGTCTCAGTTCGCTGTGGCTTCGGTTCTGCTTTTATCTTGTCGTCACTTATGGCCTTCACGTCTGCTTTGGTTTCAGGCTTTGGTGCAGGTTTGGCTACTGGTCTGGGTTTGCCAGGCAGAATAGAAGCTGCTGCTGCCTTTGCTGCACTGGTTTTGGATGCTGATTGTAGTTGAATCTTGGGCTGCGCAAGTTTCCTGCTAAGAGAATTGCCGCTAGATTCTACTGCAATCTTTTTAACCGTTCTTGTTTCAGCCTCCTCATCTCGCCCACGCTTGGCTGAAGACTCCATCCCCGGTTTGGCCTTCGCTCTGCTTGACGCAGAAGTGCCTTGATATCCTGTGCTTTCGGGCTCGCTGGCCTTGAGCTTCTTGACTTTGACTGTAATCTCTGATACAAGCTCTTTGGCCTCCGAGTCTCCCTTGTCGGCAAACCGTTTCCTCACTGTTTCAAAGTTTGTTGTCTCAGCGATCCTTTTCGTCATAGGAAAATGTGTAAACATCTCAAGGACAATCTTGGGGAGCTTTCCCGAAAAGTCACTCGCTTTGATACACATGATGAGCGCATTCACCAAACTTAAAACTAGCTTTTGGTGACCGCCAAGGTTATCCAACACCGCATCATCTGCATGCTCGATAGTGGCGTCCAAAGCTCGGTAGAGTATTTCCTTCTTTTGCTCGAAATCCTGTCGTTCCTTTGCAATCACACCTTCAGGCCTCTTGTCCTTGATAGCTTGGTCAAGTTCCTGCTTGGCACGGTTCATTTCGCTGCGAAGTTTGATGAAATACTCGCCTGCTTGTTGAACACGACTTGCAATCAGGGCGTTGGTACGTGCAACAGACTGCTCGATGTGCACCATCCCGATGGCATCCCAGGCAGCAGCTTCAGCAGGATCGGCTGGGCGGGTAGCTGCGCGGATCTGGACATGGTTAGTCATACGACCTATGAAAGACTGTACCAGATAACTTACTGGCTTACCACGCTCTTCCTCAAGCTCTTTTTTTGCCTTTTTCTCGGCTTTGTTCTTCGAAGCCTCATCAGATTTAAGTTGCTCTTTGAAAGCATGCGGGTATTCCGTGTATTTAGGACGGCGTTTTCCTAATGCCTTCATGGAACGATCAAAGTCATCCAGAAGCACCTTAGCCTCCATGCGCCTCTCATCAAGTCCACCCTTATCTGGAGAGGGGCGGTATTGGCTTGTGAAACGCCCCTGGACTTCACATGGAAGACTGTAACCAAGTTCAGGGACCATCTGTCTTCCACTACGAGCTGGCAGTGCCACGAGAGGGGCAAGCTTATCATAGCTCTTAGGTGCGGGAAGCTTAATTGTTCCCTCATGAATCAAATGAGGAAGCCCCTTGATAGCAGGGAATTTGGCTTGGGCGACCTTAGTGCGCTTGTTAAACTGATTGATTAACTGGGCTTCTTCGGGCGTAGGATTGGGGGCTGAGAGGCCATCGAGGTCATCAACCTTTTTCACAGCAGGAGATCCAACGGGCGATTCGATATAAGCCACAGTGGGCTCCGGAGTAGGGGTAGGAGTGTTGATTTCAGTCTTGGCTGCTCGCTTCCTCTTCTTAGGAGGCGGCTCGTTCGTCGCAGGTTGAAGGGCGCCAGTGTCTTGATTCGTGCCTGGTTGTGACAAAATGTATTGAGTGTTAGCAGCGGGCGGTGGTGATGTGGCGTTGTTGAGGAAGTGTGGTGGTTGCTGATGATGTATCGACTGTTGGTAGTTCTGGCCAGGCATAGGCTGTGAGGTCTGGGGATAGACCACAGGTTGCTTGGGGGCGAACTGAGGCTGCGCTGGTGATTGTCGTGGCTGGTTTTGTTGCATCTGCTGTTGAGGCTGAGGTTGCTGTCGTACTTGCGGATGACCTTGTTGGAAGTTCAGTTGTTCATTCGGTCGTGGTTGGGGCGTCTGGCCGTTCGCAGGAGACGAAAAAGCAGCCTGGTTGAACTGCTGCTGGTTCTGATTCTGAACTGGGGATGGCTGAGGCGGTCTGCTGAAATTATGACCAGGGGTATAAGCAGACGAGATACCGTCAAACTGCTGCACTGGTGTATGGCTCTGCTGCCTACCTGTTTGTGGCATTACATGTTGCTGAGAAAACTGCTGGATAGAAGGTTCGAAGGATGACTCATTTTGTGGTGCCATAGAATATGGGAAATTGGTAGAATGAGGATGACTCGATAGTTGTCCAATACCAGCCATGGCGTTATCCAGGTTCATTTTGCTGTGCTGACCATAGATATCAGGATGAATTGCACTAAAATCTGTATCCATTACATCCTGTGACTGTTGTGAAAATTGTTGGTTCATAGAGAGAGAGTCATGACTTGAGTGGTAGCTTGCTTGGTCCTGTTGAGAGCCATGCAGAGTGTTTGAGAGGAAGGAATGGCTTTGATCAGAATCGAAAAAGTTTGACGGGGAAGCATCTTGAGGATTAAGTTGTGAGTATGCTGTCTGCTCGCTCACAGGCTGTGACCAAGGCTGATGAGGGTCAAATTGGCCGTTTTGGCCTGCAAAGGCATAGTTATTGTGCCATTGATGCTGTGTCTCATCGGCGCCGTTTTGGCCATTGTTTGACCAAGACTGCATCTTGTGATAGATGCTGTGTTTAGAAGAGGCAGCTGCTACAACAGCAATACGACCACAGAGACCAAGGATCAATTATATTGAACAGCTTTAAGAGCTAGTGCATGGTATTAGCAATCACTGCTACCTTGAGATGAGGTGCGAATGTGTAAACGCGATGGATGCCATGAAGGAAATAAGGAAGGCAGTTGAGCCTCGAGCAACAACATGAAGGTGTGGCTGGGGGTTGACGTAGCCTTGGTTGGGGCTACCATTCGTGTATCTGAAAAGTGAGAAATAATGTACTGACATGCAGAAATTAAGCTGACAAGAGACCTTATGCAAGTGTCTTGCTGTTAGGGAGAGGCTTTCGGCTATCGCAGCTGCAGGTGGCCCACCATAGAAATACGCTAGTCGATAAACGGATGGACGGACAAGGGTCCAGATCTTGGGGCAAGGGACAAGGTGAATGAATCTGAAAGTCTAGAGCAAGCAAAAAAATCATCAGCAAAGTCTGCAACGAGGACTAGAAGGTCAGTAGTGTAATAAGTGATGTGAAGAATAATATAATGGGATTCTCGTGACTTTTCTGCAGGATTATGGCGTAGAGGGCGTTAGCAAAGAGCATCCATCCATCTTCCATTATGAGGCCGTTGGTTTAGAAAAAGGGTGTATGGCTGGTTGATCAACGGTTGGACAAAGAATTGAGTGCGACAGGTTCGTCGACAAAGAAACTCGAGAAAAAAAATCGAGAATGAGAAACTCGCAGCGGGATTTAGAAAATTGGCTTTGTCGCAATAATTTGATCTCTGAAGCAATTCAGATTGCTTTGTTGGTAAATAGGTAGGTAGTGGCATTCTGGAATGACTTTGGTGGTGGGAGCCACTGTTTCCTTCAGATGCGTGTGCACCCGCATTTTAGTGTAGCGTAGGTAGTCCCTGTGGTGTTGCTGTCTTGGGGGGTGCTGCTGAGCAGATGTTGGAGCTGAAAACAGCGTTATTTCCAGACCCTGTACCCAAGCAAGCGCCTGAAAAGACAGGCGCCTGCAACGTCGCAAAGACGATGATCAACAGCCATGACGCCCTTTTGATTCTGTATGAATGGATGAATGAATGCTCTTTATATCATCAAATACTCGTGCCGCAGCTTTTTTTAGGTGCGAGTTCGCCTGCAAACTGGCCAGATTGTAGATGCCTGGTTTTCGTCACCTGGACCTCTCTGGGTTACCCAGCCGCCACAGCTCTTCGCCCCTAGAAGACGATGCTGAGGAGCTTTATCTCCAAGCAAGTCTCCATGACGGTAACCATCTCTTCATCTCGCAATTTAAATGCTGCAAAAGAGTCCAAGTGGTTGGTTCCATTGTTATAGAGAAATCACAGATACAATGCTGCTGCTTTGATTCATGATGGCGGTATGACCGAGCCATGCAGAATGACGCGACAGAGGTAAAGAGGCTGATTGGTGCAGGGTGGAAAAGGGAATGGGGTCAAGTTTGGGCATACCCTTTGATTCAGATAAGGTTCCTTCAGTACAGTAACTCTGTCCGTCTTCCTACCAAAAGATGCGGAGCAGCTCTATGCCACATGTATATTGCGCAAGTCGCGTGGTGTTTACAACATTATCGAACGGAGGTGTGACCTGTCGGAGAGGCAAAGAGAGCAGCACAAGGGTGACTCGTTGGTTCGCCAGGACAAGGCGTTTGACGTGGGCGCAGATCCGGAGGATGAGCACAAAGATGGGAATTAAATACCAAGCGCAGCTTATGTATAAAACGCGTTTGACCTGCTGAGCGCCAGTCAGCGTTTGTCGCGATGGTTGATGGTGGTTGATGAAGTGTCGTCAGGTCGAAGAGAATGAAGAGAAGTCCCTGGCGATTTCGCATGGAACTCAGAGAACGGACCTGGACGTGTTTGGCTATGATGTGGCCCCATATTTCAGGCACAAACACAATCATGACGGTGGGCAACTGAACTGGCAAGTGCCCCTTGGAAACCAGCGCGCCAGCACCGTGGCACTTTCCATGTCCAATCGTGTCGGCGCTTGTATCGGTCCGTGCTTCCAGCTTGCGCGCCGTCGGGGGAGCTTTCCAGCAACCGTAGTATTGGATCGTGGCCTCAAGCTGCCACCAACCTAATCGATACGATTTGTTGAGTTGAAGATTGGCTAAAGATTCTGTACCCGGAATCCTTTAAGGCTACAATATCTTGTTTCGACTTACGCTGCCTCCTGCAATCGAGTCCTCTGTGAACAAGCGACCTGGCCATTCTCCTGAATTACATCCCACTATCACCACATTAAGCTCTCGACGCCCCGACGTCATCTGCCAGTATGGCAACTAAGGGAAACTCTCTACGCGATCGCCAAATAGGTTTGTGATGCTCAACACTCAGTGCGCTTCTAGTTCTTCGACTAATGCCTTTCTCAGCTTCACTAAAGAAAATCCTCAACTTGAACGAGAGTGTCGAATCCTCCGAGACGGACGAAGCCCATGCCAACGGTCTACTTGCTCCTGTTGCGCCTATCCTCGATGCTGATGGCAACCCTATCTGGAAGGTGCTGGTCTTTGATGACCTCGGTCGGGATGTTATCAGCAGTGTTATGCGCGTCAGCGACTTGCGGTCAATGGGCGTAACCATGCACATGTAAGTCGATGAGCCTCACAAAAATATACAATGTTTAACATGAGCTGCACAGGCACATTGGCGGCGCAAGGCACCCTATCCCCGATGTCCCAGTTATCTACCTCCTCGAACCGAATGCGCAAAACCTCCAAGCCATTACATCCGACTTGCAGAAGGGACTTTACACTCCCGCATACATCAACTTCCTCTCCTCCCTCCCCCGTGTCCTTCTCGAGGAGTTCGCTACACAAACTGCTGCTGCTGGAACATCCGAACATATTGCTCAACTGTTTGACCAATATTTAAATTTCATTGTCGCTGAACCAGATCTATTCAGTCTGGGCATGCAAAAAGAGCATACGTATTGGGCATTGAACAGCGCAGCCACCAGTGACGAGGAGCTTGATCGCGTAGTGGATAAGATTGTTAGCGGTCTCTTCAGTGTGATTGCTACTATGGGTATGATGGACGTTCTGTATTCAACTCCAATATGCTGATAAATCTTACAGGAGTCATTCCCATTATCCGATGCCCCAAAGGCGCTGCTGCAGAGATGGTCGCTGCGCGACTCGACCGAAAACTCCGAGATCATATCCTCAACTCAAAGGACAACCTCTTCTCAGGACCGCGAACAAACGCTTCATCCAGTACTCACTCTTCCCGACCCGTACTCATTCTTCTCGACCGAAACATTGATTTGGTGCCAATGCTTTCTCATTCTTGGACATATCAAAGTCTGGTTCACGATGTTCTCAACATGAAGCTCAATCGCATCACCATCGAAAGCCCTGCGGAAGAAGGAAACCCTGCCAAGGGCCCCACGAAGAAGGGTTACGATTTGACTACAAACGACTTCTTCTGGGCCAAAAACGCAGGCAGTCCTTTCCCTCAAGTAGCGGAGGACATCGATGCTGAATTGACCAAATACAAAGAGGAAACAGCTGCGATTACGAAAAGGACTGGTGTTACAAATTTTGAAGACTTGCAGGCCGATACTAGCGCCAGCGCTCAGCATCTCAAGGAGGCAATAACGTTGCTTCCTGAAATGAGAGAGCGCAAAGGCATTCTCGACATGCATATGAACATCTTGGCGGCTTTATTGACAGGAATTAAGGACCGCCAGCTTGACAACTATTTCCAACTGGAGGAGAATGTTGTGAAGCAGACCAAACCTCAGATTATGGAAATCATTAGTGACAGTACCAAGGGCTCTGAACCCGTCGATAAGCTGCGATTGTTCATCATCTGGTACTTGAGTACAGAACAAGAAGTGAGCCGACAGGAATTCGAGGGTTTTGAGAAGGCCCTCTCAGAAGCCGGTGCAGATGTGTCATGTCTGCCCTATGTTCGACAGTAAGTTTTTAAAGCAATGATTTGTCTTGTGCATACTAACCAGGACAGGGTCCGCGCTACAACCAAGATGACACAACTCACTACCATCAATAACAACACTGCTCAGCCTGCTCAAACTTCAGATCTCTTCGGCCGCTTCTCGTCTATGTCATCTCGTCTCACCGACCGCCTCAAAGAATCAGGAGTGCCCACTGGCCTGTCATCAAACTTTGAGAGTCTCATCAGCGGTGTGAAAAACTTCCTCCCTGCCGATCGCGATTTTACTGTTACGAAGATCGTCGAATCGATCATGGATCCCTCATCAGCCTCCTCTTCAGCGATTGCCAAGACAGAGCACTACCTCTACTACGATCCTAGATCCGCCAATGCTCGAGGCACCATGCCTCCGCCAAGTGCTATGCGGTCTGGCGCTGGAGCTACTCCAGGCGGCATGCCTGGCTCCCAGGTGCCCGGACAGACTGCTAGTTTTGGTCAAAGAAGACAAGGCTTCAGTGAAGCCGTCGTTTTTACAGTTGGCGGTGGCAGCATGGATGAATATGGTAACTTGCAGGAGTGGGTGAGTCGAGCGGGAGGCGACAGGGCTAAGAAGAGGGTTGTATATGGCAGCACCGAGATGGTGAATGCTGCAGAGTTCATTAGGGAGGAACTGGACACACTAGGAAAGGAGGTAGCATCATGATGCTTTGGCTTTAAAGAATAGATAATGGGATTTCCGAATCACAAAGCACAATAAAAGCTTGCAACTTGGTTTCAAACAATTTTTTGCGTGAGAATCTCATACAATTCGTCAACAGTGATATGGTGTGCCGTTGATATGGTTCTGAATCACTGATTATCTTGTTGACTGAGCCTATTTACGTTCACCAAAATAATGATAAAAGATAGAACAGAGCAGGCAATAAAATAAGGAAATTTTTCTTCAATCACCTTCTTTTATCAATTTACACCTCTTGTGATATCCTCAAAGTCAGTCCCCTTTTACCCTAAACCTCTCCGAGCCAGTCCGCGGAACATTTTAGAACCGGGCTTGGGAGAAGCTGACCTGGGGCAACCGCCAAGGGTGCCTGAGCTACTGTAAGGTACGTACCGATCTAATGTGAGTCGGGTGAGAACAACACCACCTGAAGAGACCCGTAGGTCCCGTCACAGCCTGGTTCGGTTTGGCCTGGCCTGGCCCTGAACAGAACTGAATGCGCCAAAACATCAAATCTTATTGGCAAACCCTGCCACTATCTACTTGTCCCATCGTTTCCTTCAGCATCGACAACATCGCCAACTCGTATCATCAACAAACACCACGCGATTGTTCATTTCGTATCTCGATTATATTCGCAACCCCCAGCGCGTTTCATTGACGATATCTCCCGCCCGGTCGCGCGTCGATCACAGCCTCCCTCGCAATGGACGAGTCCCCCGTGAAAGCAGAGGGCGCCACTCGTCATCGCGCTGGATACAAGTCATGGAAGAAGAAGTATAGAAAGATGCGCATCGTGTTCGATCACAAGATGCATGATGGCGAGGAGTTGCACAAGCAAGAAGACAAGGCTGCGGCATTGGTCAAGCGTTTGGCTGTAGAGAATGAGTAGGCTATCTCCAGTCCATCGACCATTTACTAGCAGACACGATACTGACCTACTATCAATAGTCGCTTATTGGATCTATTACTCGAAATCAACAATTCTCCCCAAATTCCTCCCGAGAAACAAGTCGATGTATCCCTCGAGCCTCCATCCCAAGCCGATGCGCTTGTCCATCCCCTGGATGAAGAACATGATCTGCATAAGGATACGCCCAAGAAGAAGCTTGAAGATCTCGTTAAGAGTGTACCACATTCATCATACAGCAGCGCTAAGGAGACATTACCACAAATCGTCAACGATCTTAAGGCTGTCGATGGCGAAACTTATCCCGCCGATTTCTTGTCTGCGGATGACATCGACAACTACATCTACGAAATTGATATGGCCCTTGACTCTGAGAATATACTTCCTACACTCGCTCCCCGCGCTCATCCTGGCAACCATCATCAATCACATCCACATCTTAAGAATCCTACAAGTGTGACAAATTGGCTGCGCAAACATGCTCCCAAGATTTTCCTCCAGGACGGAGAAGTACATGGAGACGCAGACGATGCTGAAGGTGGTCATACCGGCGGGCGCAAGACGCGTGGATCACGAGGTGAGCGCGGTGGAAGAGCCAGCACAAGGGGCAAGCGTGTCAGTGCTGCAGCTCGTTCAGCAGCAGCCGCAGATCGCGACGTAGACGCCAGCATGGATGAGGATCAGGAGCTTGCCTCAACACCTGCTGTTAGGGGCAAACGCAAGAGAAATGCAGAAGACGACACGGGATACAAGCCTCGTGGCTCATCAACGAGGCCAACGAAGAAGAAGCGTAAGAGCGAAGCAGCAGAAGGGACACCAAGCGCACGCAAGTCCAAGAAAGACAAGGAGGCTCCTCTAGCTTCTGCTGAATAGGTCCGGCATAGGGCTGATCAGATATGTCTGTGTCCAGGCACGCAACCTTGCAATGAGAGGTGCTATTGTTAGAGCGAGAGTAGCCACTCTCGACTGTATGGTCAAAGCTTGCAAAAATGTATTACTATCGAAATCGAAGAACGGAACCCTACGGACAGAATCCGTGTGTATACGAAATCCCTGGCATCAGAATCGCATGCCTCGACAACCGCGGTTTTCCTTCCGGTCAACCGAGGCCATCTCGATCGGGTCAACCCGGGCCTACGGCTGTGTTTAACCTCTGTACTTGTCAGTCTTTGATGTCAGCCTTTCATACGATCCATTTCATTTTTATATATACATGTGCGGGCTTAAGCCGAGGCAATCCCCACTACGGGGCTGCATACAGACGCTGAAGCTAGGAACACGCACATCTGTTTTCTTTGGAAGGGGGAAAAAGGGAAATAGGGAGTTGGTTGTTATTGTTGCTTTTCTGAAACAGGGAATTATTTTGGAGATTGGATGTCGGTTACGCTAGCTACGGACAACTACCGAGGTTTGACAGCAAGCAGTATGACAAAAAGAGGCGTCTGAAGCGGCATCTACCAAGAGCAGCTGTGCATTGATGTATCATACATGTGAGAAGAGGTGCAGGGACAAGTTTCTAGGTCCAATAGATTTGCTTTAAGCTCAATTTGAGTACATCTTATGACTCTACCACCCATTGACCCGCGACTAAAGAAGGACTAGGAGGAATGCACTATGGGGAACGAATGGTCACAATGCACATGGCCGGGGAAGATCTAGGTGAAGAAAACTATAAAGCAGGGCTGGGTATCCCATCTTGTCTATATGCTAAGAACAAGCTTGCTTTCTACATGACATCTGCTTTCCAATACTCGGTGGCATGATACATGCTGTCTCCTCTTCAAATCTTTGCTTTTACATATTCAGAAAACCCAACATCCTATCCAACCACAATGACGATGGAGGAATACTTTTCATAAGTCGTTAGCCAACTGCATGTGTCTGTGCAGAAGGTTCCGGTTCATGATTGCTCTTGACGAAGCCAACTTCCTTTCTGTTGAGGAAGTGAGTGGCCAAGAGATCGCAAGAGATGACGCTCTTGTGGTTCTCAAGACTGTGAGATGCTATTCAGGTTGTGACAACATATTCGACGCCGATTCTTTAAGAGTTCATGAAATAGTGGCTACTCTTTGCAGAGGCATAAGAGGCCAGGGAGGTGGAAGCGGAATTAGAGGCTCAAGGGAGGCTGTGAAGAACGACAGATGACAATGCGTTTACAGCTTCTCCTTGAGGGTTCGCTTGAGGCGGCGCTCAACGGCATCCATGTATTCGTTGGTGGTGACATAGTCCTTGCGCTCAGACTTGCCAGTGGCAAGGGCAAGATCCTTGGTCATGATGCCGTCAATATCGACAGTGTCAATGCAAGCCTGCTCAAGGCTCTCAGCAAAGGCGACAACCTCGGGGGTGTCGTCGAGCTTGCCACGCTGGACAAGACCACGGGTCCAGGCGAAGATGGAGGCAATGGGGTTAGTGGAGGTCTCGTTACCCTTCTGGTGCTCACGGTAGTGGCGAGTGACAGTACCGTGGGCAGCCTCAGACTCGAAAGTCTTGCCATCAGGGGTAATGAGAACGGAGGTCATGAGACCAAGAGAGCCGAAGCCCTGAGCGACAATGTCGGACTGGACATCACCGTCGTAGTCTGCAGATGTTAGTTTTCATGGGGGTTCAAGCAAGCAGAGGTTGAACAAGCGTTCAGATAGCAAGAAGAATGGACTTACTCTTGAGGGCCATGATGTAACCACCAGAGCTCTTGATCATCTGGGCGACCATGTCGTCAATGAGACGGTGCTCGTACCAGATCTTCTTGGCCTCGAAGTCCTTCTTGTAGGTGGACTCGTAGATCTCCTGGAAGATATCCTTGAATCGACCATCGTACTTCTTGAGGATGGTGTTCTTGGTGCTCATGTAGAGAGGGAGTTCCTTGTCAAGGGCCAGCTTGAAGGAAGCGTGGGCAAAGCCGGTGATGGACTCATCGGTGTTGTACTGGGTCTGAGCTACACCGCCGCCGTTCTTGAACTGGAAGACCTCAATCTCTTCAGGCTGGCCACCCTCAGGGGTGTAAACCATGGAGAGCTTACCAGGGCCGGGCAGGACAGCGTCCTTGGCGCGGTACTGGTCACCAAAGGCGTGACGGCCAATGATGATGGGCTTCTTCCAGCCAGGAACAAGACGGGGAATGCGGGGGATGACAATGGGCTCACGGAAGACGGTACCACCAAGGGCATTTCGGATGGTTCCGTTGGGGGAAAGCCACACTGGACATGCAAGTTAGCCGAATTCGATTTTGTTACGCTGACTACTGCAGGTTTCATTCGCTTTGCCGCTGCTTGTTTCCCCTCATGTTGCTCTTCCTGCATGCCTCATGTATGCGGGGTTGCGATTGGCGGGGCGAACATCGAGGCGCAACGCGAACTAAGACAGGGTCGGAATGGGAATGAACTTACTCTGCTTCAGCTTGAACTCCTCGACACGAGCCTCATCGGGGGTGATGGTAGCACACTTGACACCGACGGAGTACTTCTTGATAGCCTCGGCGGCGTCGATGGTGACCTGACAGTTAGGCTCATCACGGTACTCAAGACCAAAATCAT